>QEOY01000974.1:572823-623949 GCA_003123805.1 Juglans sigillata | reverse complement strand
CCCCCCCCCCCCCCCCTTTCCTCTCTCTCTCTCTCTCTCTCTCTCTCTCACAGCTTGTAGGAGTATCATTCCTTGATAATATATGGTGTTCAATGTAACTTGACTTTTATCTTTATTTAATGACTTAAAAAAACTGAAAAGCTTGGTACTTGTAATTGTGCAGGCCAGTGATAGGTTTAATATCAATTCCCAGCTTGAACATCTCCAAGCTAAATATGTCGGTACTGGGCATGCAGATATGAATAGATTGTGAGGCTGCGTATTCTCTGAAAACCAATATTTTTTCCAGTAATAGTATTTACTCGCTAATTTGTTGTTATTAATTCGTAAATGTGTAAATATACACGCTTTGTACGTGTAGTGAATGGGCCGTGAACATTCAACGGGATAGCTATGCATCATACGTGGGACACAACCCCATACTAGCGTACTTTGCTATTGCAGAAAATGAATCAATAGGAAGAGAGCATTACAACTTCATGCAGGTTTTTTCTATCTCATTTTTCTGTGTTATCTATGCTTGATATTGCCTGTAAAAGCATTTCTACTCACAATTTTCTGTTTCTTCAAGCTTTTGGTTGGAGGGTATCTTCTTGGGTGCGACCATTTGCGTTTTTTATACTGTTGGCAAGAAAATGGTATAAGAATGGCAGCAAGAATCTATTGCCTTCGTTCCATTCATCTCTCTCGTATAGAGGGAATGCAGTTACAGAAGTCTGGAGCTAATAGACAAAGGGAACGATTACTGATAATGACCTCACCTCATACTTCTAGAAACAACCTCCTAGAAGAAATACATACTAGACCATTCTATTATTCTAACTAACCGCCCCCCCCCCCCCCCCCCCGCCCCCCCCCACCAAAAAAAAAAAAAAAAGGTGGAGCATATATGTCAAATAGGCCCAACTTGGAAGAAATGAACTAATTGGTTCGTAAAGATTTTGTGAACAGGCTGATCTTCACACAAACAGTATAGATATATCTTCACTTAGTATTTTGTCCCAAATGAAATGACAGTCTACTTCAATGTGCTTGATTTTCTCATGGAACACAAGGTTGGGAGCAATGTGCAAAACAGTTTGATTATCACAGGCAATTGGAATAAGAGTAGGTGTTGTGAAACCAATATCCTGGAGAATGTGTCATGACCAAGTAAACTTGCTAGCTGTATGACCTATTGCTTTGCGTCTTCACTTGATTAACCACGTTCTGTTTCATTTGCAAGTAGGCTTGAACTTAAAGGAATCCGGTTGCAGTAACTTTCTGTGGTGGCTAAATTTGAGGCTTTGAGGTTGGTTTGATTGGTTAAAAGATGACTGGAGCTAGGGGAAAACTTTCGATGTTTTTAGGGTTTCAAATTGTATGAAAGAAGGGTTTCTGGTTCCGAGGAGGCTGGGAGAGGGAATTTCTGTGGGTCATGCCTTCAGCAATCAAAAAGAGATCATTTTTTTGTTTGGAAGGGGGGGGGGGGGGCTTGAAGTTTACAATGCTACTTCTGAATAATATATTCAGATGACGTCGTTGCCATTAGCTTCTCACATGATCTCCGCATATAAGTTCTCAATCCAAAGCCTTATTTCTGAACCATAGTCACCCACTATATCTTATTTAATTAACTATTCAAGAAAATATTTATTTCTTACAGTATTTGTCTTGAAGTTGCTATTCTGGTTTTCTATTCAAGCATCTAAGCATTTTTATTTAATAATATTGGATAATGGCTTAATGACTTCTAGAACCTTCCTGATAAATCACATAATCCCAATTTTTTCCGTGCAGAAAATGCTTTTGCCTTGTGGTCTCCCACCTGAAAGAGAAGACGATTGAGAATTTTCACGTGGACCAAATCTGGAAGATCTCAAACTCTCGATCTGTGCAGGCTGAGAGTTCCCATATTTATTCCCACATTTGTGATATCTATGTGTGTTTTTTGCTTGGAAGAACAATTATTGTTTGTGCGACCAAAGAATGTAGTACTCTCATCAAACTTGTTTATTTGGGCTTTTAAACATCAGTCCTTATTTTGAGGCTTGGACATTTTTAGTATTGATCTGGTTAGTATTGCTTTATCTGATCTCTCAGCTTCTTTTAAATTCAATTGGAGAACACATCATTTCTTCTCTCTTCAATAGAAAGAAGCTTGTGGATGAATCAACACGTCTTTGTGACAGAGACCTGGTTCTTGTTCGTTTCTTGCAAGAAAAGAGGTTTGGTACCAGAAAGGTTGTAAGTTATAGGATGGTTCAAAATAGGGATATCAACTGGTGATGATAGGATAGGAGCAATCGGATTCAGTTCTCAGAAATGGCTCATTAAACACCTTAGTGCAAGCATCATTATGCCACAACAATTTCTGCATAACCAGGTGCGCTCTATAGCCTTTACTACATCATTTCTAGCATTTGCCCGAGAAGGAAGAGTTACATCTTTTTAAGGGTTCACGCCCAATTGATTTTAGTTGGACTAGAATATGATACTCATGGTCCCATGGACCTCTACCACCAACTCCTTCCACATCACCACCACCACTGGCATGATGTCTGTTGACAAAAACCCATCTCCAAGACCTTCTCATTCCAATGATTTCCACGTAAACCCTGCTCAGAACCCTCTGCAAATACCCCACCACCATCAAAACCGAGTCCAAGGCCGAACAACTCCTATCCTCTAAACAAAAGGTCCATATTCCTTTCACTTGTCGACCTTCCTCTCGGTATGCTCAAATCTCAACCTCTTAAATGGCTCACTCCTGCTCTTCAACACCCTCCACCCCGTCTGTAATGCCCAAGCCCCAAGCCCAACGCTTCCTAAGCTGATGTAGTCTACTTTAAAAGAAAGGCAAGTGGATTGTGCACGGAACTGAAACGGTTAGTGTCACGTAGGTTTTGTTTTTCCTCCATTTGAACAAAAAGCCCTTGCATCTTCATCACTTAGGTGTTTCTCTTCTGTTACTTCTTCAGCCGATGTTGTTCTCATCTCAAACGTCTACGCCTCTCTCTCTCTCTCTCTCTCTCTCTCTCTCACACACACACACGCGCGCACACACAAATCTATATAAAAATGATATACCACGTGATGCCGAATAACTTCAGAATATTCAAGCGCCACAAACCTTTCGGAATATGTACGTTGCCGCCGTTCGTAACGGATCTCGTTAATAAATTTTCAGTCATCTGGTTTTCTTGCCTAAGTTATGGTGTTATCCCAATAAATACCCTCAAACCCCGAAGCTCAACGCTGCACCCAACACAGTTTTGGGTTTTATTGGGATTTGATAAGTCTATTCTTTTTCTTGGTTTCTCTTATATTTTTTAGTTGTGTTGCTGTTTGTAGTTGAGATGAGCTTGAAATATGTTGTCTTTATACAATTTGTTAGTAGGTTATATGGTGATTTTTAGGCAAGAAATTTTTGGAAGAGCATGTTTGTTTTGTTTTGTTTTTTTTATAAGTAAAAATATTATATATATCAATAGGAGTAATCAAGTACACTAGACGTATATAAGAAAACACTTAGCCCATACTAGAGAGCTCCTAATGACCCCAAGCCCGAATACAATAGAATACATCAAGCCTAAATTGGAATATAACACACCTTCCCAACATCAACCCATTGTTTCCTGTAAGATTAAGGCCCCGTTTGGATTCAGAGATCAGTTGAGATGGTTTTATATGAGTTGAGTAAAATATTGTTTGAATATTATTTTTAATATTATTATTGTTTTGGGATTTGAAAATTTTGAATTGTTTATTATATTTTGTTTGAAAATTTGAAAAATTTGTAATGATGAAATGAGTTGAGTTGATGTGAGTTTTGGATCAAAACGGGGCCTAATACTCCACCCTAAACTCCTTCTACGAGGATATTTTTATAATGTCCTCCCTTTAGTCTTCCCTCGACTTGAGCTATATCTCTTAGCGTCGTAGTTGATTGCTCAAGAAAGACGTTTTTAACTCCCAGTTTTTCTTAAAACTTGATCTGGTTTCAAGCGAGTGACCCCCCCTCAATCGTAATGAGTAGTGCTTTAAATTAGTCTTCTCATCCTCCATATAAAAGCCCTACAATATGTTGAAATTCGTTAACCTTATGCAGAACCCAATCCGATGGTGAAACTATATTGTTTATTAGAGGAAAAGAAACCAAGGGAACAACATTATCCCTATACACAGTTCTCAATTGCACTTCTGACCCTATACATTCCGCCTCACAAGGCACCAACGATAAACTCATAATTTTGTCCCTTCCATGTCTTGTATTCAAATCTCGAACCTCCTTAACAACAATATGTTGTTGTCCATTGAGGGTTCCTTCACCTTCGGCATAGGTGTCGTCGTTCCATCGACGAGGACATTGCTTGTAGGTGCTCCACCCCTAAACAACCCTTTCTGTGCCACTTTGTCAGACCTTACTGCTCTCTCAAGAGGCATAGAACAGGTAGGGGAAGCACTACCTTATGTTACCCCATTTTCATCTTCTGAAAGAGGCTTGTATGCTTCTTCCAAAGTACTCAAAATCCTGGAAGGACCCCCATCTACAATTAAAAGTGAACCCTGTAAAAATGTACCAACCCCATTTGCAACTGGTGATTGAGGGCAGTTAGACGGCAAGCTGCTGATGTCCTGAGTGATACCGGCGTGAACAGTGATGTCGGCATCCAACAACCCTATCTGTGACGGAGTTGAGATGCCCTATGCCCGCGCACTTGAGTCCTTCAAACCAGTAGGATCTACCCCTCGCCCCCCTGTCCGTTTTCAATCCACCACCTAAGTTTGTGACTAGATCCAGCCCCTTATCCACTTTAATCATAAGATCTCTCATATAATTTATAACTCCGGTCAATTGAGTTGTGACAGCCCACTAGACCCCCTTCACTTCTCCCACCCTCTAACACCTGACAGAGGTAGCCATTCCATCTTGCAACACATGGTGTTTACCTTCCACTTCTCTTAATGTCACCTGACAACTTTTGTCTCCTACAAGTGTCTTACCCTTTCCTTCCGTTGTGGAGCTATTCTCTGCCAGACTATCCGCCGGTGACCTCAACACTGAGGCGTACGAGGCACCTTTGATCAAGGGAGGCCTTCCCACTGTCTTTCCATCAACAAACTCTCATATGTTTGCTTGCTTCAGAACAACAGCTTTGGACCCAGTGACACTTCGAATGGAATGCAAAAAACATTTCCATCCAATGTCATTTGCACCTTTCGGGATCACCAACAAATATTTCCTCCTTCCATTCTAAAAATATGAGAGTTGCAGAAAACTGTCTCTTGCATTAATATGATGTTGAATGATGATAACTCCATTACCCATCCTTAGCTCCCTGAAGAATCCCTCATGACAGAGGAGTTCTAAACAGTCATCTATCCCCTTTTCTACCCATGAAGCTGCCATCCCACATAGACACACGAATTTAGCCATCCTTTTACTTCATTCAGAGATGCGAAAATTATTTCCTCCTCCTTTTGTGAAAACGAAAGTTTTTTATTCCACCTTCAACCACCTCTCACCATCCATTTGAGACAAATACAAGTCGCACGTCGTCATCCTCCGATCCCAAATCACAGGATTGGGTACCTTAGGGTTTTCTCTCAAGGTACTTCTTAAATATCTTATATGTTTTATTTTATGAAACGAAAAGGTGTTTTTATCGAAATTTTGTAGGAAGAACAAGTCAATGGTCGGAGCTTTGGGTGTTTTGATTTTTAAAAGTGAAGTGGGATTCTGATGGATGGTGGATGTTTAAATCTCTACTTGGCTGAAGTTTATGAAATAAGAAATTTTGATCAGAGTTTTTGAGAAATCTGTCTTGATGAAATTTAAGATCAGTGTTATGGAAATTCTGGAATAAGGAATACGTGGGCTATTCGTTTAAGCTCTTAGAAATAAATATAGTATAATTGAGAGATTTTTCTTGAAGCATACGCGTTGACTAATTTCTAGGAAAATTTCTATTTATAAGCTAGTTTGGATATCACAATTCATAAAGTATAAAGTATTTACATAACATAATTTGATTTGAAAGATAAATTTTAAAATTTGAATCTTATAAATCAAATCTTATCATTTAAGTAATATAGATGGTGTGATCTAAACATTGACTTTAGAATATAATAACTTAGTTTCTAAACTTAAAAGTACTATACTTGAAGTGCCACGATATTATAATTATTGCATATTTTATTATTTTATTGTGATACATATATTTTCGATTCTATGAGTGCTACGATATTATAAATAGTGTTTAAATTAAGTTACTTTAAGGTACTAATTTTTTTTTGTAGATTTCTCGAAGATATGTGAGTTTAGAAAGAGAAATTCTTACTTGAAGATGTTTAGAATTTTTCATAAATGGTTTACATAATTTATTTAGGTTCTAAGTAATACTACTGTCATTGTCAAGTGGTAATTGGCGTATTCAGTTTCCAAGTAAGTGGGCTTAATTATTTTGATATTTTTATTTAAAATTTTCTTGGCACGTTTATTAAACACGTTATTGTTATGAAAAGTTATTTGTATTGCGTAATAAATGTTAGAATATCTCATGGCAAATTAGTATTTCATGAAATGTGTGACTTGAGCGCATAAGAAAATAATAATTTCATAGCATTAACTTTTATGTATATTGTCATGGCATATTCATAGAAGATTTTTTTTTAGAAACTTTATGCGATTTATGATATGATTATATTTACATGGAAAACATGTACTACATGTGTGGTATATACACATTTCTCATGTTCTCCTCCCCCAACAATATAGTAACAACACCGTATAAAATTATAAACATCATATATTATATCATACATGAGAATGTGTATACCGAAGGACATTGAGAATGTGTATATACTACACATGAGAAATGTATGTGGAGAATAACTACATTGAAGGATACTAGAAAGTGTAGACCCTATACATAAAAGCTAATGGGAAAGATAATCACACCGAAGGACATTAAGAAGGTGTAGAACCCAAATGGAGAGGAATTTGTGGGAATGATAGCTACATTTGAAAGGAGTTCCTTTTATGACTTTTTTTTTTAAAGTGCTCTATATGGTACAAGATTTACAATTTTACGTTCAGTACAATGAATTCAGTTATTGTTTTTATTTTTAGTTTTATGCATGATTTAATAAATGAGACTCGTATGTTAGACCCACTTTAATTAATCCTACTTACAGAGCCGTAGACTTACCTTCCACCTATAATATTTCTTGAGCAATGTTAGATATAGTTATTGGTTGTACAAACATGTACTCATTTTAAAAAAGAGCGATGTATACTATTAAAGAATTAATTTTTTCATGTGGGTTTCATTTTAACTCATTTTTTTTAAAAGGAGCACACGACGCCTGTGTATTCTATGACTATAAATATCAATTTTTAAATTTTTTATTTTACATATATTAAAAAGGAGCATGTCAGTAAGGAAGCTTAAAGGACACATGCCACATGGAAGGGTTATAAGAAGAGTTATGAAATAAGTGTCATCTATAGAATATTTTATTTGAAAGAATAATTTGAGTTTGTTTGAGTTCACATTTTTCATCTAACTAAAATAATCAAACCAACTTTCTTGTTCTTTCATAAAATTTATTCTTTCAAATAAAATATTCTATAGATGACACTTATTTCATAGCTCCCATTCTAACCCTTCCATGTGTCCTCTAAGCTTCCTTATTGGTATGCTCATATTTAATATATGTAAAATAAGAAATTTTATCGGTGGAACGCAAGCCCACGGCTTAGTAAGTAGGATTAATTAAGTTAGGTGAAACATATGAGCCTAAATCATGCATAAAACTAACTCTTTGTTTGGATTGAGAGAGTCTCTCAACCTATTTCATCTCATTTAATCATTACAATTTTCTCAAACTTTCACAAAAAATATAATAAAAAATTCAATTTTTTCAAATTTTAAAACAAAAATAATTTTTCTAACAATATTTTATTCAATTTTCTTCTCATCTCAACTCACTATCCAAACATTTTCTAAAAATAAAAAGAATAACTAAATTTATAGTATTAATTGTAATATTGCAAAATTTGTACTATGCAAAAAAATATTACGAAAAATTTCCCTCCATAAAGAGAGCTACACCTTTCAAAGGTAGCTATCATTCCCATAAATTTCTATATCTTTGGGATCTACTCCTTTTTTAATGTTATTCGGAGTAGTTATCTTTCCTGTTAACTTCTCTGTAGAAGGTCTACACCTTTTTAGTGTACTTATCATCGTACATTCCTCATGTGTGAGATCTACACATTCTCAATGTCTTTCGGTATATATAGTTCTCATCCTCCAATGATATAGTAATGATATTGTACTATGACTATAAACATCATATATTATATCATGCGATTAATTCCATAAAAATGTAGTTGATGTTTTTCATGTAAATATAATTGTATCACAAATCACATGAAGTTTTCAAAAAAAATTCTTCTATGATTATGCCATGACAACATATGTAAAACTTCATACTATAAAATCATTATTTTCTTATGAGTAATTCTACATACAGTGGATCCTGTATGTAGAATTAAATAATTAATTTTTTTTCATGTGGATCTTGTATTTATTTATTTTTTCAAAGCGACTGTACGGCGCTTGCACACTCACGATTGCAAGTATCATTTCTCTTTTCTTATATGCTTAAGTCTCACATTTCATGAGATGCTAATTTGTCATTAGATAACTTTTTTGTAATAACATCTTATAACATATTTAATAAAAATGCTCAGAAATTTTTAAATAAGAATATCATATTAATTAAACTCATTTATCTGGATACACCAATTACCACTTGACAACGACAATAGTATCACTCAAAATCTAAATAAATGATGTAAACCATTTCTAAACATCTTCAAGTAAGAAGTCTCATCTTAAAGTAACTTAATTCAAACATTATGTATGATAGCGTAACACATAACCATTGAACCCAAAATATATGTATCACTTGTCGACACTGCACTCGGGGAAAACAGCTACATGCGGGATATATAACAAGGGGTGGATTCGATGATAACGTGTTTCTAGCTAGCTCCCTTGTGGATATGTATGCCAGTTGTGGGAACATTAGGATAGCTAGGTGGTCTTCTGAAAATATGGAGCTAACATGGCATGATGTCATGGGACGGGCACGTGTCATATGGTCAATATTGTTGTCTGCTTGCAGAGTTCACAAGAATGTTGAATGGCCAGAAAAGGTGGCTGAGAAATTATGAAGGGTTGATCCCTGTGAACATGGGAGCACACGTCCTATTTTCAAACCTATGTTAATGTTCTGCTGCCAGGAGATGGAAATATAAGAAAAGTTGAGGATCTCATGAAAAAGGCCCCATCTTGCATCTGGATCTGAGTTAAGAACAAGGCGCATGCTTTTGAGTTTTGTGGCTGGAGATAAATCCCATCCGTACAGCCATTTGAGTTTCAAGCAATATTCGTGTCTCCATGGACTGTCCACACAGCAACCAGATTATACATATCAAAGATTAGATTGTGAGGAATAATACCCGATTTCACCAATTCAAGGATGGAAAGTGTTCTTTTGGTGATTATTGGGCACTCGGCATAATAACATATATCATTCTAGCAAACTTCTAAAAGGTCGTTTATTTTTTGAGATGAGATGATTTGAGATTAAAGTTAAAAATTGAATAAAATTATTAGAATATATTTTTTTAATATTATTTTTATTTTGAGATTTAAAAAAATTCAATTGTTTAATATTAATATTATTTCATCTCACCTTATCTAGTCATTATAACTTTATTAAATTTTCACATAAAATAAATGTAAAATAAAAATAATATTAAAAAAATATATTTTAATCATATTTTATTCAACTTTTAATTCTAAGTGGTAGTATTTTTTTATCATGGGACTATTCTCTCCTACAGTTTAAAATTCTAATCCTTAAGAGTGCAAATAATTTTTAAGAGTCATGACCGTCGAATGATAAGACAAAAGAGACGTTGAGTATGCACGATCTCTTGGATTCCTTGTCATGAAAAGAAAAAGAAAACATTGTCTTTCTGGTTGAGAGAAAGTAGTGAACAACCAGTTGAAATGTGGGATGACTTGGTTGAGGGAACACTCGTTTTCATTGCAAATCCCTCCAACTAGCTGGTTGTTGCCATCTAACTCATAACTCGATCTGTGCGGTAAGGTAACTGACATTGCTCCTTTGAAGAATAGCGCCACGTGTCATGTTGTGTTCGGACAACTATCCATTGACGACCACAGGAAAAGACATGCTTCCTTTGTACAACTACTGCATTGCATGTTCTCTTCAGTAAACTGTCTATTGATTAAAAACTTCATAGAAAGATTTTTCCCACGAGTCATAGCTACCAAATGTAATTTCCATTTCTGTCCATGACCAAATGGGAAAATAACAACAAAAAAAGAAGACGACAAATTGGTCGACATGCCCCTAATTAACAATGATCAGGTCAAATCGGCCACCAACCATTTTAAACGTATACTAGTGTTATAGCTACGCATCGTGCTGTTAGATGCAACGTTGCAAACATCTACCCACTTGATAAGGGTACCTTGGATTTTTCTTTTTTCTTTTTTTAAGCTCAGATGCTTCTTTTGTCTCTATTTTATGGACTTGGAGAACCTCGCCTAAGCCTAAATTGAGGAGAAAAATGAAAAGAAAAGGAAGAAAGAGACTTGGAAAACCTCACCCTCATCATCTTTAACCCTTTCGAGAGATCGAAAATAGAGAATGCACGTTTGCAATTGCTACAAAGTTGTCCAGTCTTGAGGTTTCTGACGAGCAATTAAATTGAGATTATACATGGAAAAATTATAACTGTACAACTATTTTATAATTATTTTACATCTATACATAAAATGAATGTTAGTTTTGTAATATTCAAGTTTATTTTTAAAGAAATGTCATGATTTTATTGATTCTTTAAAAATGAATTGTAAAATAATTGTAAAAGAGTTGTAGGTGTGTCATTATTTTTATCAATGAGATTATTGCTCCCCTACCCACTAGTTATTAAGACCAGATATCCCCAACGTCTAAGTATTAGCAATGGCTTATGTATCTTTATATTCATCTTTATATTTATATAATATCTTTTTAAATTGGTCTATATTGGATTATGCATCTTCAAAATTTTGAATAGTTATGAATAATATTTTTTTAAATTTGAAGAAATACTATTCACTCTCTAAATATTATTTTACTATTTTTTTTTCTCCTACCCATTAAAATCAACTTCGTGGAATTTGTATTAAGATGATTTTGATATATGAAATTTGTATTAAATTGATGATACAAAATGTTTTTTAGTACATATTAATATTTATTAATAAAATTGGTCATTTTGATATATAAATTGGTAATATTTAGATATATGTAATTGGTATTTTTGAGCACATGGTGCCAATTGTAATATATATAAAAATAATAATTTTAAGAAAAAAAATAAATATTTTTTTTTATTATTTAATTCAAAGATGCATAATCCAATGTGAAATTTTTTCTTACAGAACCGCTTTGGACCAGCCATGTTGTAGTTGGAGGAAAAACAACCCACCAGTAAAAATGCGACACATCAGCTTCTGAAGGTTGTTTACAATAGAAAAAAAAAACAGACGATTATTTCTCATCCCCTTTCCCTTCCCTCCCCGTTCAGAACTACCAAAACTTATTTTTGTGGGGTGCCTTGCTTCAGTTTTTTCGATTGAAGACATTACCCTTCATGGGTTACTCTTAAACTAATAGTCATGAACCATTAAACTACTAGACCTGGAATTTACTTCACTCTCGATTTCATTCTAAAACAGACCCAATACCATGATATTGCAAAACAATAACCATAAAGTAATAGTAAAAAATTAATAAAAATCTGGGCTAGAGTAGTTTCAATCATACGAATGATAGGTAATGAGCAGTGGTTGAGATGCACGTTTAATAGGTAATGTGCAGTGGCTAAAGGGCCTTTGAGACGTTTTTACAAACAGTTGGTATTCATGGAGTAGATGAGTTATCAATCCATATGCCAAGATAATTTCCATAGCCCCAATTGCAATCACTTCAAAATGAGATCTAACTCCAGTACAAATGAAGTTTGGTTAAGACTGAAAATTAAGTTTTGCCAAAATACCAATTTTTTGAAAATCTTTGAATGCGATATCAAGGCTGCCGTCGAGAGGTAGTTACGTCGGTTCTCTGCAGTTGGGGATGAGTGGAGTGCCATCGAATTTGGTTGGGATGGAGTGGGTGCCATCGGGTGATGGGGTCGAATAGGAAGAAGGGAAGGAAGAGGAAGAAATGGGAATGGAGAACTGGATGGACTGTTCGGGTGTAGTGAGATGTATGGTAATGGTGGTAAGAAGCTGACGTGTCACATTGTGATTGGTGGGTTGATTTTATAAAATACTCAGATCGGCTGTTGTCTAGATTTTCTCTTTTTCTTAATATACAAAATCATATAAAAAAACAAATACTAGTACTCTTCTACAATGAGATACTACCAATGTGATTTTGTTGGTAATATTACACATGGTATATATCGTTATCACGTCCATGGCATCATAAATAGCATTATTCTTTTCATTTTCCTTTTATAATTATATATAGGGCTTGAGAATTCCAGCCAGCCAACCACGCCCTTCCTTTGTAGGCTTTTTCTCTTTTGACCCTCGCAGAGCTTTTGAAAGTGGTATAAATTGATCTCAACTGTCTATTTTAACCCTCAAAACTTCAACAAGTAGCCGACTTTCCCCCCCAAATTCACCACTGAGTAACATGAGTAGATTATGAATTTATGAGATATTTTTCGAGTTCTTTTTTTTTTCTTCTTAAATTAGAAAATGAAGGTACGAACATGAATACTAGAGAATATGGAATATATATTATAAACGAAATATTTCAATAGCAACTGCACCATTAAAATTAAAAAAAATTATAATGACTATATGATATGAGATAGTTTAATTTTAAACTTTTGTGTAATCAAACCAACCCTAAGAGCATTCTCAATGCCTTGTGGATAATACAAAAAATATAAATTATTTAGAAAATTGTTCATAAAATGACTTTCATTCGATTATGTAAAAGAACATGTAACATACGAACTGCTACAGTACTCCGCTACATATAGCAGGTACTATTCATCGTGCAAACAATTTTTTTATTATTTATACTTCATATACTCCTTCATTTCCTTTTAATTTTATATTTCAATACAAATTCTTTTCTATTGTTCCTCCTTTAAAACATATCTATTTTGTTTTTTTCTACAAAGTATTTTGAAAATATTATTTATCCTATTTTTTCATATTTTGATGTAATTTTTAATTTTTATTTGACTGATATATTTTGATTTTATTTTTAATTTTACAATTACTATTGATATTTTTTTTTTTTTATAAAATATAATAAATAATTTAATTTTTTTAAATTTTAAAATAAAAATAATATTAAAAACTTATATTATAATAATATTTTATTTAATTTTAATAAAACACCGTATCTTATCTTACGTATGTAACCAAACGATAACCAAACGGAACCTAATTGCTAGTGACCGGAAAGAAGAAATAATTCCACCAACAACAACGCGTGACATTTATCTGTTTAGAATGTGAATGGTAGTTGCAAAAAATAGAATAAATAACCAGTTAATTAATTTTCAGACATTCCTTGTAAAAAGATGTAAATACGATCAAGTCACGGGACCATTAACACATAGCCAGTTATTTAGTGAGGAGATCAAATTATCAAGAAAATAAAAGAAGATAATGGAATTTATAGGAAATCACTATATAAGACAATATATATATATATAATTATATATACATATACATATTTCAGCCAGAAAATATATATAAGGAGTCTTTAGAATATATATTTATTTGTAATACAATCACATTCCTTTCCAGTTAACCCCGTGAAAATTCTTAAAAAAAAAAAAAAAACCCCATGAAAA
Organism: Juglans sigillata; assembly: GCA_003123805.1. NCBI lineage: Eukaryota > Viridiplantae > Streptophyta > Magnoliopsida > Fagales > Juglandaceae > Juglans > Juglans sigillata. The sequence continues at coordinate 609,986 of QEOY01000974.1, read as the reverse complement.
AAAAAAAAAATAGAGTTAAGATTGCACAGCTGCACAGGGCAGCATACCTGCTATATATATTAGAATAATTTTCAAATCTTAAAAAAAAATAAAATAATTTTCTTTGTCTTAAACAATTAGATATTATAGTAATAATAAAGTCGGGACAATAATAAAACCAAATTCAAGAATAAAATTTTGCTTTTTCTTCATCAATCAATCCACTTTCTCATCCATTTTCCTTGGTGTCTCTCTCTCCCCAATATCCCTTTCCAGAGAATCTCAAGAATTTTCTAAGAAAACCCAATCCCGGTCCCTAACCCTGATCCGAAAGATCCCTTCGGAGACTACCTACGGATCGATTTGGCCTTGAGAATCGTAAGCAGATTAAGATTCCTTTTCCGACGACGAAGACCCAATTTCATTCTTTCCCTCACATCAGTAATCCTCACCCACAATAAATCCCCATTAAAAGATCCCATTTTTTCTTGCCCTCTCTTATTTCACATTCTTTTTCTCATCCCGATTTTCCCAAGAAAAAACTCCTTTTAGATGACCCTAAAACCCACGTTCAATTCGGTGATTAATGGGTTTTCCTTAGTTTTTTAATTTTTTTTATTTAAGTTGTATTCTAGAACTCTCTCTATATATGTTGCATAGATGTTTTCTTGAGAAAAGTTTTGATTTTGATCTATAGAAAAGATTTTTGGATCGTTGTGTTTGTGTTGGGATTTAATGGATCTGAGTGTGGATTGAAATCAATGATCTGTATTCGATGAGCTTTTTGGATGAGCAAAAATTTTTGATCATTGTATTGGTGGATTGGATAATAAGCTAAGACGGTGAAGGGGCTGAGCTTACTGCTTTTATCTTTGTTTGATTGGGAACTGGATTATGGATCACGTGATTGGTGGAAAGTTTAAGCTCGGGCGGAAGATCGGCAGCGGCTCGTTTGGAGAGCTCTATTTGGGTACGCAAATCACACGCGTAAAGTAGCATTGTTTGAATTTTTGGTTTTTAACTTGTTGTCGAGAATCAGTTGGCTCATAATGCTCTTGTTTGATGTTGTTTTGTTTCAGGTGTTAATGTACAAAGTGGAGAGGAAGTGGCTGTCAAGCTGGTATGTGTTGGGGGGGTGGGGGGTTTGGGTTCATTTCTTTGTTCGGTTTAAATTTTGTTCGGGAAGTTTGACCTTTTCCTCCTTTTGGTATTGGGTGGCGTTGAAGTATAGTGTTAGATACCTGTGAGTGGATCAGATTTTTTCCTTCGCTGTAATCTAAGAGTTCGAGGTCTCGATTTGTATTTGTAGAGGAACAGTCATGTATTGAACAAGAGAAAAAGGATGGCTCTAGTATCCTTCTACATATTATTGGTTGCCTCTTTCCAATTAACTCTTTAGAAAGTTGGATTTTTTCAATGCCTAAAAGGCTAAAACGATTTTATTAGGTAGCTTTCATCTTTATTTGTAGTCAAAGACTTCATCCTCCAGCATCCTTCACATATTATTATCTACATTTACTTTGATCTTAATACCAATCTTAATCTGTAGGTTGAATGTGCATCTGATTCTGGTTTTATTACAAGTTTTATATTAATCAGTTTTTTCTGTGCTTGAGTGGTGTTTATACAAGGTTGAGCACTTCAATTGAAGTTCTTATCGTTCTCTTTTATTTTTGGAAACTATCACCTATAGTGAGTATATAACTTCAATTGCCCACCTATATTTGTCTCTGTCCCCAGGAGTCTGTGAAGACCAAGCACCCTCAGCTTCACTATGAGTCAAAGTTATACATGCTTCTGCAAGGAGGAAGTGAGTTTCCCTTTCTATTCCTTTTGTTTATCGTGAGTTGATACAAAAGGTTGTTTCTTTGAGTTGGATCTTTGTATTATTAATTTATCTTTTACTTGTATGAAGCGGGTATCCCCCATCTGAAATGGTTTGGTGTTGAGGGCGAGTATAATGTTATGGTTATTGACCTTCTTGGTCCAAGCCTAGAAGACCTGTTCAACTATTGCAACCGAAAGTTCACTTTAAAAACGGTTTTGATGCTTGCTGATCAGTTAGTAAGTATTCTATTGTTTTGAATGGAGGTATCTTTGGTAAATATGTTGTTACGTGTACAGAGAAAACGGAAGGTATATTTGGTAAAATGGCTTCCATGCTGATGGTTGTTTTTCTGTTATTTAATGTAGATAAACAGAGTTGAATACATGCACTCACGGGGTTTTCTTCACCGTGATATAAAGCCAGACAACTTTTTAATGGGTTTAGGGCGCAAAGCTAATCAGGTAATAATTTTTTTTATTATCTTAATTTATGCTTTCAACATGCGTTACTTTAAATGCATGTACATGTTGAAACTTAATTGGTATTCTAATATATGTGCACTAGGTCCCATTTATTTCTACTTAATTCCTTGTGTGGTTTTCACTTGAAATATTGTATGTCTCAAAAATGCGATTTTTTCTTGATGTAATTCTCAAAACTGTCTTTTATCTCAAAATAAGTGTCTTGGTGCTAATTTTGAGTATTACACACTAGAATCTTATATGGGTTTGGAGATAGGGCCGGAGACTGGTTTGTTGGCTGTTTTTTGGGATCTTGAGAAATGGTTGTTGGGGTCAAGGGCGATGAGTTTCATCTTAAGTTTTGAATAAATTTGATTGTTGATTGCTTGATATTTTTGATGAAGCGGAACCTCACAAAGGTAGAACCCTTCAGACCCATCCTTATGGAGTAAGCCTCAGATACACGATCTCACCCACCGAAACTATTTATCAAGTAATCCAAAGGAACTCCTATAGTAGAATTGAACTCGAGATGTCTTGCCTACAGCTCATCCCAACCCCACCTTTGACCACTAGACTATACCTAATGGGTAGTGCTGATTGCTTGATATAACACTCTATGTAGTGAGACTAGAATATATATAGAGTAGATTGTAGTATATAATGATAAGCCCTAGATCCCGATTTATTCCTTCATGGATAATGCTTGTTGAGTGGAAACTATTGAAGTAGGGTTATTTTACGTATAAAAAAAGATTCTAGGGTTATTTATAAAGAGGTGATTTCTAGTTTTTGAAAATTTCAATTGTTACCAAACGTTGATTCCTTAGTAGGTAGAGTTGACTTTTATAATGATCCCAAGAAGTTCCAATTGTAACTTTCAATAGTCTTTTTGGGCTATAAGTCTAGAATATTTGACTTGGAGTTTCCTTAGGTTGTTAGAAACAATATCAAAATCAACCTAGTAACACCATCTAGCATTGGGCAAGGGGCACTTGGTGCAACATGAGTCCTAAGGAGGATGTCTTTAGTGGGGGAGATTGTGATACTCGACTAAGTCCCATATTTGATGGGAGAAGTATGGTAGAGGTGAATGCGCATAATAAAAGTCAATTGGATGCCAAGTCCTACATTGGTTCTTTATTAGGTGAAACGTGAGTTTATTATTATTATTTTTTATAAGAGGGAAGATATTTTATTGATATTGAAATAGGCATAGCCCAAATACATAGGAAGTATACAAGAGAATACTCCTAATTAGGAACTAGAAAGCAACGTGAGTTTATTATGATTCCAAAAAGTTTCGATTGTAACCTTTGCCAGTCTTGGGATTTTATGCATTTAGCATTGGATTATGCATCTGCATATGCATCTACATATTTGCATAATATGACCTTAAATTGGGCTGCATTGGATTATGCATATCCAAAAATTTGCATAGCTATGAACAGTATTTCTACAAATTTGAAGATGCACTGTTCATTCTCCAAATCTTATTTTATTATTTTTTTCTCTCTCCTCCCTCTCTCTCTCCACCACTGGATAGAATTTTAGGAAAAGAATTTTAGTGGGTGCTAAATGATAGAATTTGCATTGGTGCTAATTGCAAAATAAAATAAAATAAAAAATTTAGGAAAAAAATAATAATATGTTTTTATTATTTGGCTCAAATATGCATAATCCCATGTGGGAGTTTTTCTTGATATGCAAAATCAATCTCCAAAAGATGTGATTTTACATATGCATATGGAGAAACCAATGCTAGTGCTTTTACATAGATAGTGTAGAATACATTAAGTTTAGCTTGTATTTAGGTATAATCACTTGTCTACTTCCTGTGTACATGGCAATGCCTATTTACTTGGAATAAAATTTCTTATTACCTATAAAAAAAAAATGTAGAATACATGAAGTTATTAATAATTAGAATACCTAAATTTTTCAGAGTGATGATTAGATGGATCAACCATGGGAACTTGAAAGATACCTATATGGTTAATACACATTCCTAGTTGATTCAATCTATTTCTATATTTTTTCCTTCTTTAGCAAAATTATCCCAACTCACATCTAAGGGGGGACCAAGGTAGGAATATCAGCGTGTTAGGGGTTTTATTTTAAATAAATATAACCTGGCTACTTTTGCCAAACTTTCACAAGACAGTTCAGCTAACCATGTTGTGTAACATATCTTTTTGCCAAATGCCCTTGACCCTTGGCAGCATTGATCTAATTAACTGATACTGACTTAGGGTAGGTTTGGGGGGTGAGATGAGAATTTTGTATTTTGTTTTGAAGTTTAAAATATTAAGTTTTAATATTATTATTGCTTTGGGATTTGAAAAAGGTGTATTGGGATTTGAAAAAGTTGAATTGTTTATTATATTTTGTATGAGAATTTGAAAAATATGTAATGATGAGATGAGATGAGATGAGAATTTTGTGTTTTGTTTTAGCTCCCAAACCTGCCCTTAGTCTCTTAAACATGACTAAGGTCCTTCAGAAATTAATAGTTCTGACTGTTTCAGATGTGTCCTTACATGCATTGCTTTTGTTTTTCCTTGCTTAACCGAGTTTATTTTGAACCATAGGTTTATGTGATTGATTATGGTCTGGCAAAAAAGTATAGGGATCTTCAAACACACAAGCACATACCTTACAGGTAATCCAGCATTATTTTTTTCTTGTGGCTTCTGGCTCCTGATTAGGTTGTTCTTGGTTGTTGTACCCAGTATTTTTATGTCATCTAGACTATTCCCTCATTACCAGTGCATCCTAATCTGAGTTTTTGTTGCTAGCACTGATCAAAAAAATTTCTGTTAGTTCTGTTCTACCAAATTAGAGAGATTTTTATTTCTGGTACAAACGAGCATGCTTCATCACCATCCCCTTTTACTTTTCCGGATTTCATATTTTAACTTTGGTTATTTAAATTTTTTTTTTTTGGGGGGGGGGGGGGGGGGGGGGAGCTGCTCTTGCATGCATAGGCATACTCAGATGTACTTTTTATCTGCCCCCTATTCAACAAATTCTATCATCCGAATGTGACTATATTTCTTACTCCCCAATTGTTCTAGTTATTATATTCATAGATTGCTCCTTCTTACGAACTGTCCTCATTGGAACTTCTTGCATGTAGAAGTCATGCAAAAATGTGGACAACCTTGGAGAATTAGTTTTTACCTAATATAAAGGTGGATTTTCAAATTTAATGGGAGCTTAATCAATATCTGACATGGTTCCATTTGTCTATGTATGCTTCAACTATCGAGTGTTTCATTATACCCTTGTCTTTGTTATGTTTAATGCATTTGGGTCCCGATCACTAGTGAATTACTGGCTTCCTGATGTATTGATATGCTACTTGTCTGTCATTTTTTAGTATGTCACCATTTGTCAATTGTCAATACAAAGCCTCCCCTTCTTCAAGTCCTTCTCTTGTTCATTTCTGTTTCTCATGAGATTCTCTTTTGGTACAGGGAAAACAAGAATCTCACAGGAACAGCTCGTTATGCAAGTGTCAATACTCACCTTGGAGTTGGTGAGTGAACTTCCCTTTATGCTGCTAATGTACTGTGAGATGGTTTTGAGTTCTTGTTGTCGCTTATTTAGATGTGAATATTATTGTATCTGCAGAACAAAGCAGAAGAGATGATCTGGAGTCTCTTGGTTATGTGCTTATGTATTTTCTGAGGGGAAGGTTGATTACTTATCTGGCATTCTTGCTTCACCTAGTTTGTTTAAGCTTATTTATATTTTAATTTAAGACTTGCAATTCTGTTTCAGCCTTCCTTGGCAAGGCTTAAAAGCAGGAACTAAGAAGCAGAAATATGACAAGATCAGCGAAAAGAAGATGCTTACTCCCATAGAGGTATCGAATCACTTGCTCCTGCAAGCAACTTATGCAAGACACTTATTCGTTTTACTAGGACTTTTGGTTTTAGTTCATAACAGGAAAAAAAAAAAAAAAAAGCACTGGTTAATGCTATAGAATGTCAATAGTCTGATATGCAGTCCACGTTCTGATTTTAAGTGCCCCAAACATATGTAAAGTGAAGGTATAAAAAATACTTATATTCTATTCGACAGGTCCTTTGCAAATCGTATCCGTCAGAGTTCACGTCATATTTTCATTATTGCCGATCACTACGTTTTGAAGACAAACCGGATTATTCATATCTGAAGAGGCTTTTCCGGGACCTATTTATTCGAGAAGGTTACTTTTAGACTATTAACCCCAGCCCTTGAGACAAATTTCACTTGTTTTACTAGAGCTTTCACAAAAACTTGGAATTCAGTGAGTTGTAATTGGTGCAGGTTATCAGTTTGACTACGTATTTGATTGGACTATATTGAAGTATCCTCAAATTGGCTCCAGTTCTAGAGCACGAGTTAGTACCTAATTTGTTAGCATTTACTTATTTGTAAAAAACAGTCTATATGTGGGTGGTAAATGATCTTATTACCTTTTCATGTCCCTTCTCAAACAGCCAAGCGGGAAACCAGCGCTAAACCCAGGAACATCTGCTGAGAAAATAGAGAGGCCTTCAGGTCTGTCCCCTTTCACAGCTAGGCTTGGAATAAAGTTGGTTTTGAATAATTAAGTTCTGTAGGTGTTCAGAATTCCTCTAATATGTGTAACAAGGGCTTCGAGCTCGCAAGTGCTGAGCCTTCCTCTGTGCTGTGGATACCTATTTTCACTTTCTAAATGCTGGATTTCGTAGTGTGATAGCTTTGGTATTTACTTGGAAAGTTTATGGAGCAGTAGGATCTATAGTACTTTGTTTAAAATTTTCATATTACTACACGGTTCCATTTCTTATTTTAATGGGAAGATGAACAAGTTTTCAACATATGACGCATACCGTTGTATGTTTCTTCTAGTGGGACAAGAAATCCGAGAACGGTTTTCTGGTGCTGTCGAGGCATTTTCCAGGAGGAATGGCTCGGGGCATGGTGATCACTCAAGGCACAGATCTTCGGATGATGTGCCATCATCCAAGGATGTGGTGAGTAGTTGCAAGTGGTGTGTAATTTTTCTGCACAATTTTATAAATTTATCCATTTCAATTTCCACATGATCATCTTTTGCACTCTTCTGTCTGTTTTGCGTTTGGCAGCAACCTGATTCTGAAAGGGGACGCTCTTCTCGTAATGGCAGTGCCTCAAAGAGGCCTGTAATGTCAAGCAGTAGGCCAAGCTCCTCTGGTGAGCCCAGTGAGAATCGGTCAAGCCGGCTGGTGTCAGGCAATGGTCGCCTGTCCACAACCCAGAGGATTCAACCTGGGTTTGAATCCAAAACATCTTTTAGCCGTGGTGCAACTACTAGAGGTGGTCGTGATGATGCACTTCGGAGCTTTGAGCTCCTGTCGATCGGTACAGGTAAGAGGAAATAAAGGATGAATCCATCTGGTACGAACTGCTCTGTGTCAGGGCTCAAGACTCCCCCTTTGCAGTTTGTCACGATATCTAAAGTATTATGGTTTTACCTCGGCTACTTTGTACATGTGTATCAATGGTTGGGTTGAACTCGCAGCTAAAAGCTCACTGAAGTTCCTCTCGAGAGCACTTCCAGACTCTTGGTACCTCTTGGAGTTTCTGGCCTTTATTATGGCTCTTGGACTCATCCATCCAAGAAAAGAGGGAAATTATGTCACCTTAGGGAAATGTTCATACATCCTGAGACACTGATAGTTGTAATAAGTACGGCTGTTATTTGTTTTTTTCCGGGAAAAAGAAAAAGAAAAAGAAAAAGAAAACCTTGCTTCACTCGTAATACGCCCTTTGTCGTCTTGCTGTATGTTTTGCACAAATACATTTTCATATTATCTGCCTTATTGTTTTAAGCCTAGTAGTAGTAGTAGTAGTAGTTGGTTTCACGAGTCACCCATTTACTCTAAGGGCTATGTAATCAGTTATATATACACTGTATTCCCTTCCTGCATTTATATTCGATGTGGTACTGTCCATCATGTGCCTCGTTTTTTGACCACCATCACATATAACTTAAAAGAAAATGAGAGAGTTATATAACCATTTTTACAACCTTTTTATACAATAATATTTTAAATGAGGAGTATATTTTAAAATTATTTTTTATTTTTTAAAATATTTTATTCTTGTTAAATTAATTGAATTTTTCTACTCATCATCTATACACCACACTTGTTATAGAAAAAATGAAAAAAAAAAAAAAAGATATGGAGAGAAGGAATGATAAGTAGAATTATTCATAAAAGAAACATCACTTCATAAAAGAAACATCATTTTATATTCTATGTGGTTGTACAAAGGCTTTGTAAAAGGGTTGTGCATGTATTATTATTTCATTAAGAGTGATGCTAGATACTGTTTTAAGATGTAACGTCCGCATACTTCATTTAAAAAAAAAAAATTGTATATGTCGTTAAAAATGAATTTTTCGTGTAGTTTTCAAATTTATCTATTTTTTCAAATTAAATGAACAAGACTTGTATACTCTCGAATTGTACAAATCATTATTTAACTATCTGCATTTACTAATAGATAAAACAAATTATATGATTTTGTTTAATCAAGAGATAATTTTAATCTTTTATACTCTTCAAATTGGGGGTACCTATATCTATAATGTAAGTGCACAACACAACTTGCCTCTCTTGTAGAGAAGATATGGTCGTCCCTGTTCTAATGCTAGCATTGAGTTTCACTGCTGATGATGCCTCTGACCTTTGGATTTTATTCTACTGTTCATGTCTTTGTCCATTTACGGGGACTTCCATGTAAATATCAGAGCTCTTCATTCAATTATAACGAGCTTTCTCCGAGAGGATGACATGCCTCTCTCTCTCTCTTGCTATTTGATTATTGTAACGGGTATCCTTGCCAATCAATTTCTTGGTGGCGTCCAACAAATTGAGGTGATTTCCGATTGGTTTCTGGTTGTAACGGAAAGCAAATGATTCCCATTTTTTCCCTTGAAACAAACGCATGCACCAGCCTCATTGATGTCTCTACTTGTTTATAGTTTCTACTTAAAATCACCAACTCTTTTTATTAACGAACCTCCAATCCAGAGGAAGTCTAGTTCCTCAAATAAATTATGGAAAAATGATCTTCCATTCTTTATTTGTGGAATCTATCTTAGGTGTTTGATATTATGACATCGTATTGACGAGTTGTAGGGTGTAATCGGTTTGATCCGGTCGATTTTTGAGTTGTTTTTTTTAACCGGATAAAATTTGGTCAGTCCACTACTCTTGTGGAGAAATATAAACCAGACCAAATTAACCGATTGGGTCTTTAATTTTGTGCTTAGGGCTCAAATATATTTTATATACTCTCAAATATATATTAAAAATATATACTCTTAAGTATTTTAATTAAGTATATATTCTAATTAAGTATTTTAATAAAGTATATTAAAAAATACATTTAAGTTTCCTTAATTAGTTACATTTTACATATTAAAAAAAATTGACCATAAAGTACTGTTAATTACTTAATTATATAAGTAAGGATTAAACTAATATCTATGCGCGCANTATAATTAAGTATTTTAATAAAGTATATTAAAAAATACATTTAAGTTTCCTTAATTAGTTACATTTTACATATAAAAAAAAATTGACCATAAAGTACTGTTAATTACTTAATTATATAAGTAAGGATTAAAATAATATCTATGCGCGCATAAATAATTAGGTTGAAAAATTACATAATTTACATGGTTATATATGCAACTTACATTATTACATAAAATCTTTTTATATTATGTATAATATATTATATAACAGTTTTACTTTTAAAAAATAATCATATATTGTAAGTTGGAATGGAGAAGTCCCAACCCGAGACCGGACCGAAAATCAAATTTATAATTTTGGACTAAAATCAATTGGTTCAATATTCCGAAAATTGGCCAGACTGGATCGTGTAAAATTGACCGATTCGGTTGGGTTTTTTTTGGGTCCAACCAGTTTTTATTATGCCCCAAATGATAATGGAAATGGAGGCAAAATGAAAAGAGTTAACATGCCGTTATTTCTTCTTCTATATATGAGAAATGAGGCGAGAATATCATGAAACTTAAAAAAACATTAATTGTATTACCAAAAATGAACAAAAAGAAAAATCACAGATCAGATAAAAAGGTTTGAATTGAAATTAATTAGCTTGAATAACCACTATATATTAACTCTATTTAATGCCCCCATCTAGAAAAACCAATCTCTAGTCTTGCCCATAGATTCTTGAATCAAAACACTATCATCCATTCTAAATGCACGCTCATGCATTCAATTCCCTTCCATTTTTGGTTTCACGCCATTGCTTTACCATGAAAAGAACTTAATGAGTCAAAATTATGATGAGGAATATCATTATTGCAACAATAAATAAGTTGCTTTCTATTGCATATCCCATATCAATAAACAGAAAATGGCCATGAAACCCAAACTACCTATAAATTGATCATCTTAGCCCTCAATGTATGACNCCTAGTCTTGCCCATAGATTCTTGAATCAAAACACTATCATCCATTCTAAATGCACGCTCATGCATTCAATTCCCTTCCATTTTTGGTTTCACGCCATTGCTTTACCATGAAAAGAACTTAATGAGTCAAAATTATGCTGAGGAATATCATTATTGCAACAATAAATAAGTTGCTTTCTATTGCATATCCCATATCAATAAACAGAAAATGGCCATGAAACCCAAACTACCTATAAATTGATCATCTTAGCCCTCAATGTATGACCCACCCATATCCTTCAATATTGTCCTCGTACTCATGATCCAGTAATCAGAATCCAAGTTTTGGAAATCAAAACATCCTGATCAGTCCTTATAAACTCTTTCAATATTGTCTGAGGTTGCTCCTCCCTAGCCTGCAGGCATCCATGGCCGAGTATGGCTGGAACATGAGGCATAGAAACATGCATGGGTCCAACCTCGGACGTCGACAACGGCCTTATAATATTCCAACACAGAATATTGCATGTCGACTCTGTAACCATGTTTTTGTGAGCACCCGAGCCCTCATAAATCACATCGAGTCTCACATGGTGGAAGACTCAGCTGCCTCAAGAAGGGCGCTGCAGCATATAATTACAAACCGCTTGCCCTCCCAAAGAGATAATCTATTCGTCAATTCTTTCATGCCCAATTACTTTGCTACTAGTTTCCCAATCCCATCTCGAGGAACTCGTCCATTTTTCGTTGACAGGTTACGGCCACGGCCAGTACCGGTGCAACGTCCCTCGGCACCCCCCGCCCAGGAAAGATACATGATCAACAACCGGATTGTTGCTGCGCGGCCATTCCGGCCTCCACTTCAAGTTTCTCCGATGGCGAGGAACATTGACGACATCTCCCTTCCGCCAGTACGGTTTGTACCTGCTGCTCATGCTCCGCAAGCGCAAACGACTAATATTGCGGCGGAAGAGCCTCCGAGTGATCCCACCAGGCCATATCTTAATCAGTTGGATCACCCTATCATGGCAATGGTTGAAGTTATTGAGATCAAGGAGGACGACAACAATGCAATATCTGGCTCGAACGAGCTGGATTTGAACTTGAAGCTTTAGAACTTATGTATGAAATAATGATCAGAGCCCATCCATGCATGACGATCGACTTTAATTGCATGAAGAACTTAATTAGGCATAATTATATCATTTTCATATTAATTAAATAATAATGAGTTTTTCAGTGGTATTATATTATTGTTAATTTATTTGTTAATTTCATTTTATAATATTTGCATATATATTATATATGTCTCTATCATTATTCTGAAATTTAAATTAAAAGACATTGCGTCAAGTAGTGACCATAGCTAGCCAATATATAAAAAGAGAGGGAAAAGCGTACTGTGTTGTGCTGGAATCTGTATTGTTCACGTGAATACCTTAATTAAACAAATGGATCTCACTAAACTTTTCCTTTTAATGAATAAAAATGGGTAAAAAGACTCGACAAAATTAAGTCCGCGGTTACAATCAATACAATACAATGCACAGTTCAGATCTCGTCAAAAATCTTAATTAATAATACCTCTATCTTCAGTACTTCTCTTTATTATCTCTTAATATTCTTTTCTCGATGATATTGAGTACCATGTAAACTTAAAAAATAAATCCTCGGATTTCACCTCAACCTTCTCCCAAACAGATAATCAAATAATAAAATTAAAAAAAAAAAAACACGAATAATTGAATGCTTGAAGCTTGCCATTGTCACCACGGCCAAAGTATATCTTTCGTCAGAAGCTTCAACAATAATAAAAAGCGAGACAATTAATTTCAAAGAGAAGCTAGCTGGCCGGAGTCTCCATTTGCAGCCGATGTAACAATTTGTGGCAGTAACTAATTTAACGTTAGGATTCATAATAGATGAAACTCTATATATGATCTATAATAATAGATCAATAAATAAATACACAAATGTTAAATTTTACATTATTTATCATTGATGATCAAGTACATAACTGTATATATAATATATAGAAAAATAATTTATACAAGTTTCAAATAGACAAACTCTATGTAAATTACATTTGGTAAAAAAATAGACTCTACCTAAAAAAGTGTAAAAAAAATTATTCCTTACTAATGAGATTCACTTTTTTATAAAGAACTTGTATGAAACTTATTTATTTAAAATTTGTACCTAACAGTTTTAGAGATATTAACATGTTAGAGCTTACTTACTCCTGTTACTATTAGTTTATCTAAGACTTTCTTGCAACTCTGGTAGAACTGCGGGGAAGTGATGTGAAAGTTTCCTTGGAAAGTTGGCAATTCTATCGGAGCAATTAAGTCTCGTTTGTTTTCAGAAAACATCTCATCTCATCTAATCATTACAACTTTTCCAACTTCCAATACAAAATAAAATAAACAATTCAACTTTTTCAAATTTCAAAACAAAAATAATATTAAAAAATATACTCTAACAATATTTTATTCAACTTTTTAACTTTAATCTCATCTCATATCCGAAAACAAAATAACTAAGACTTATTCCTAGCGCACATTACTCATTTTAGCGATATATCATATGCAATCAATAATAATAATACAACTTTCAAAAGTGAAATTAATTCATAAGAAGGATATTGAAGATGGGGACTACTTCTCTCAAGAGAAAATCTTAGTGAAAAATTAATAACCTAGTAAGGGTATGCATCCAGATACGGATTTGGGTATCTAGAAACCACAAAACCAAACCACTATGTCCTGGATGAATGAAATCTTAGGGCTTATATAAAACTAAACCACAAACTCAGATTCAAAATGAGAGAGAGAGAGAGTTGGGAAAATGGGCAGGCCAAACTCAAAGTCGAGGGCTAGGAGTTTTGTCCATAGTTAGAATTTTTTTAAAAAAATGAAAGCGGATACGAATATCTAGGTCTATAACCGGTATTCATAATTGTATCCGAGAATATTTTACTCGTCTAGATTCACCCAAATTTTCAGATTTCAAGTTTGAAAAAAATTCGATTCTAATGCACACCCTTAATAACGAGTAGTCTCCACAGATTTTGTGTAGATAATTGGAAATTAAGATAGAGCTGTAACGTTTGTTTTATATGTGAGCCTAATCTCTTTTAAAAAATCTCCACGTGAATTAGGTGCCTCCATAAATTATAAATAAATTCTTTTTTATTAGGAGAAAAAAATACTAAGATGATAGATATAATTATCAGTTGAAGTCAATATATATATATATGCTGTACGTGGGGCATGCCTCTTTGTTTTTCTTTCTCGTCAATACTTTTTTGTTTTTGGATATATAGCAATATGACTATATATTTTGATTCCCTTTCTAAAGTATTTGAATGGAACCACAAAAATATGCCAATCAAATCACTATTATACACAGTTTCATATATATATATATATATATATATATAAGAGCTGTTTTATTTGTTTATATTTATATCTATTAAGATCATGCAAAGCTTGTGTGCATATACAATGTGTTCTCCAACCTCAAGACATGGGCCGGTTCGATTACCTCAACCAATTCTAAGCCCAACCTCCATTTTTTTCCTTCAACCTTTTGTTCTTTTGGTCCCCTATTTTTTTCTGTTAAGAGTCTTTTATATAAAGTAATAAAAAAAATGATATTTACAAGTATAAAGTAATAAAAAATATAAAAAAAATGATATTTTTTTTTCCTCTTTTATTTATCGGCTTCTTGTTATATTTATATATATATATATATTAATTGTTTTATCAGCAAGTCTATTTAAATGATTATAATTGCTTTTTTTTCAAAGGCACTAAAATAGTAAATATTTTGGGAGGGAGGTGTTTTGGTAACGGAGGTCAAAAACTGGACATCGTTGTCCGGACCGACACACAAGTTCACAACGGTAATGATATTTTTGTCCGTTGCACTACAGCGTTTCCTATGCTGTCGTCACCTTCACTCTCGATTTACCACTCTGCCCTTCACTCTTTTCCCGTAGTGTATCCAACGCACCACTCTTAACTCCAAGGTGAAATTCAACGCCGCTGAATTCGATTTATATTTTGTAAAAGTCAGCAAAAGTTCACTGTCTCTGCTTGGCAATGGCATCCAATGACAAACTATCTTACAGATCCTTTTATTTTTCCAATTCTCAATGTTTTTGTTCCCACCCTTTCTAAAGACACTCTCTTCCAATCTTTATCTCCGGTTGCCATTGAAAGCTCATCTTTCAGAGCGATGGCTTTCCTCTTTTTGTTCTGCAGGAAAGTTTTCCTTTGAGCTGTAAAAAGGGTAAAAGGAACTCGCCGTTTGCAAGCATAAATTATTCATCAATCGTAGAGAGTGACAAATCCGCCTTTTTTCACGAATTTTCGAACTTCTCTGATCCTACTTTCTCCGTTTGATTGTTCTCTGAGACCAGGATCTGTTCAGTCACAGCTTCCCTCACCGTTTCTCTTTTTGTCCCCTCTCAAAAATGAAGTCTTCTACTCTGCTCGACTCGGCTGTGTTTCAGCTCACGCCCACTCGAACCAGGTTCTTTTTTCCTTTTCTTTTTCTTATTTTGGTTTGTGATGAATAAAAAGGTCATCTTTTTTAAATCAATGGCGTATAGTGCTTGTATGGGTTCCTTTCAGTTTGTTTTAACATTTTGAAACAAGATTTGGATTGGTCAAACGGCCGAGTTTTTAGTTAAATTATTATCACTCCCTCGGAAAGTTGCCTGTTTCTCAAGCGATCTTAATCGCCGTGTTGTACATATTTGCAAGCTTATATATCATGGCAATTATTTATATATTTTTTCTTTGTGAATTAATTTTAGAGATATTTACATGTTAGAGCTTACTTACTCTATGGGTGGTCGTTACTATTAGTTTCTCTAAGACTTGATTGCAACTTTGGTAGAACTGCGGGGAAGCTATGTGAAAGTTTCCTTGGAAAGTTGGCAACTCTACCGGAGCAATCTAATTTCGGATTTTTCTCAGGTGTGATTTGATTATATCTGCAAATGGGAAGGAAGAAAAAATAGCTTCAGGTTTGCTGAATCCATTTCTTGCCCACTTGAAGACTGCGCAAGAGCAGATGGACAAGGGAGGTTACTCGATTGTTCTAGAGCCGGAGTCTACTTGTGACGACTCATGGTTCACTAAGGACACGATCGAAAGGTGTTTACTTGAACGTTTGTATATTGCTTAATTATGATCTGTTCAGGAACTTGTGGTTAAAATTAAGAGTAATGCCATGTATAGTTGTGGAGTTCGCAAGCGCTGTGCAGTCGCTTTGAAAAAGAGTGGGTTCTATTAATTAATTTTTTTTTTCATTTAGGTCTTATATTTATTCACTTTTTTCAAAATGATTGTGCGGCGCTTATATATTCACGACTACAACTATTATTTCTCTAAAATTAATATGCCTGGTGCAGAAGAGTTTGAATTTTATTCTGGGAGTACCTTCCTTTTCTTTTAAATGCAATACTCATGTTTTCCCCCCCTTAACGAAAAAGGGATGTGCTTCCGTATAGCCAGCCAAACCATGTCTTATTGGTTACACACATAATTATATTTATACTGATTTTGTGCCTTGTGACTGTTGAGGTTGCTCTTCACGTTGAGCTTGTATAGGATAATTTGTGCTGCATTAATACATTTTACGCAGACTTGCTTGTTAGACTAAGTGTGATGGTTTCTATAGGTTTGTTCGTTTTGTGAGCACTCCAGAGGTCTTGGAAAGGGTCTACACTCTTGAGTCAGAGATCTTACAAATCGAGGAGGCAATTGTGATTCAGGGAAACAGTGATATGGGACTGAATACTGTTAGTGAATTCTATCAGCTTTTTATTATATTAGTGTCATGTTATGAAAGAACGGTCCATTTTAGGCGTTTTCTGCATGGCAGGTAGAAGATTATCAAGCTAAACCTGTAGAAATCATCGAAGGTACTGTGTTGCACTAATGGTTGTGTTGTTTGATGTTATGAATCTCTTTTTTGGCATCACCGTGTACCTTCATTTGTTGTTTCATTTCTTTCTTTTTTCTTTTCTTTTTTTTTCTTCTTTTTTTTTTGGGGGGGGGGGGGGGGGGTTAGTAAGGGAAAGGGGGTTGTGTTATTTATTACTATCCCCAATTGTATCTATATTGTTATACAATGCTTCATACGGGGAAGTTGTGCTTACTCAAGTGTCATCTTTGGTTCTTCTCTGCAGCTTTATTTTTCCAGTATTCTAATAACAGATGAGACATCATTCACAATTTTAATGAGTTTTGTACTGATACGTTGACACCACATCATATTGAATAGGTAGCAGGCCTGTGCTTGATACTGATGAGGAGAAAGCAATTGTCCTTTACAAAGTGAGTCAGCTTTTGAGCACCCTGTAGTTCAATCAACATTTTGACCAATTTTTTAAATTGTGTTTCTTTTGGTACCCAGCAGCCTGCAGTAAATCCACCTGAAGCGAATGGATCCACCACACAGGAGGGAAATTCCAAGTATATTTTCTTGCTTACTTGTCTTGTGATCACTTAGAACTCTCTCACCATTCCTGCTATGAGTGTCAGAATTATCAGAGAGACTAAAGTGCTTATTTAGGGTTGTATATGGGTTCCTCTAATTGTTTCAAACTTCATATCATTTGATGACATTTTAGTTCTTTTAGTTTCTTGCAAGTCTCTGTATGTGTTGAAATCATAGACATCATAAATGCGTGTAAATGTGATCATATTTACTCTTAAAGCTGAAGAAAAGTTTAATTACATCCTTTATCAATGACATTCCATTTCTTCAAATGTATGTTGTTTATTTTCACACTGATTCCTAACAGGCCGATGAGATGCTTAGAAAATTCTGCATAAGTATGCCATGGACTCATTCGTCCATCATTGTCAATATGTCTAATACCAAGATCTCAATATGTTTCTTTTTTTTTTCCCGTAGTGATGACATTTTTATGACCATTAATCTCATGTTTGTTGGGTTTGTATTAGAGTTCAACTTTTGAAAGTTCTGGAGACACGCAAAACTGTGCTACAGAAAGAGCAAGGCATGGCCTTTGCACGTGCTGTAGCTGCCGGTTTTGACATTGATCGCATGTCACCATTGCTATCATTTGCTGAATGCTTTGGAGCCTCACGTTTAATGTAAGCAGCTTGCCTTTCAGGAACCATCATTTTGTACAATTTTGTTGGGGTAGAGATTTCATAATATTTATATCTTGCAATCTTTTTTTTTCCTAATGGTGTCGATTTACTACTGTAACAGGGATGCATGTACAAAATTTATGGAGTTATGGAGAAGAAAGCATGAAACTGGTCAGTGGGTTGAAGTTGCAGCCACTGAAGCAATGTCTAACCAATCAGACTTCTCTGCCATGAATACATCAGGCATTATGCTTGCAAATGTGGACAACAAGCAGAAAGAATATGAGTTGGTTTTAGAAAATAATGGGAAAGCAAGTAGTGCCACAAGTGCAGGTATATGCTCATGGCATGAGAGGTACCCTTTATAGATGTATAATGTCATTATCATTACCATTATGATGAATCTCCATTTTTAATGTTTTCTTGCACTGTTTAACTATACTGTTTATTTCTGAAAATAGAAAAAGGTTTCAGTTGTATTTCATTGGATAGATGAATGTGTTTACATGATGATGTTCAACTTGCAACTCCAAAAGGATCCGTTCAATCTTTTTTTCCACGGACTTTAAAATATGGTGTACTCATATTCTTGTTTGGAAGATAGAGAGAGTTTCATGTAACATTCACATGGAGTAGATGAATGGCACTAAAACTTTATCCTTTGTCTCACTTATTAAATGAAACAGTGAACCCTTAAGTTGGCTAACTTCTGGGCTGATGGCTTGGTGGCATAGTGAAAGATTCATGGGGAACTATACTCTCTGGTGCAATCCCAAAAATCTCAAAAAAAAAGGAAAGAATAAAAAAAACAAGAATCAAGACTGACACTGGTATTGGTGTTAAATTCAATTGATAATATTGACATAGTACCTTGAGACTAATGACTATGCTACGAATTTTAGTTCTTGAAAGATGCCGATTGATTGCATGGATTTCTTTTGATAATTTTCCTCTATCCTAGATGTGGATTTCTGTGTACTACTTTATATATAATTTTCAGCTGGAAAACTTTCTATTTCTTTCCTAGATGACAAGTCTCCTGTGGATCACAAAACACCATTAGGCCATCAAGAATATTTTCAAGGACAGTTTCCGCATCATATGTTCCCTCCCTGGCCTGTTCATTCTCCTCCTGGTGCTCCTCCAGTCTATCAAGCATACCCCATGCAAGGCATGCCATACTATCAGAGTTATCCAGTAAACAGCCCATTTTTTCAGCCACCATATCCATCAATGCCAGAACATGCTGATCCAAGAATGGGACACAGAAGGCATTCTATGGATAATAGGGATGGCAATACTGAATTAGAAACTTGGCAGACGGATGCTTTAAAAACTAGATCGCAGGATGGAGCTTCACAAATTCGAGACTCACAAAAGAAGGCTAGTCGATCAGGTAAAAAGCAATCAGGCATGGTTGTCATTCGGAACATCAATTACATCACCTCAAAGAGGCAGAACTCTTCTGACGGTGAATCACAATCAGCTTCTGACTCTGAAACGGATGAAGAAGGTGGAGGTTTAGCAGCCAGTACTCTTGAATCAAAGCATATGGACTCTCAGAGATCTTCCACGAGAAAAGGTAGCCATACAAAATCCATGAATAAATTGAAGTCATCTGACGAGGAAGAACTAGCTCATGGGAAGGATGTAGATGGTGGACACTGGCAAGCATTTCAAAGCTATTTACTGAGAGATGCGGATGAGGACAGACGTGCAGTTGACCAAGGAATGTTTGCGATGGAAAAGGAAGCTCAAGTGAAAAGGCGGCAAAATACTTTAGGTGATGATCCTTTAGTTTTTAGTGGGCAAGAAAAGGGCGAGACGCAAGAAGATAGCATGATAGATATGCATAAAATTAGTGGAAACGTGAGCTACAAGCCCCAGGCATTAAATGATGAACTGTTGACTTCTAGAAGAGATGGTCGATCTGGTGATGGTAGAGGGTCTATGGATGTACAGTCTGCAGAAATAGATGGAAAACGAGGTGGCTATAGGAGAACTGGCAATGATGATTTTTTGATACATAGGCGAGAACACCAGTCAGGTTATACCAATTCTTCCTCAGATCCACTTGTAAATGGATTTGATCGTGTAACCAATAACTTGGATAGGATATCATCACATGAAATGGATGATGATTCTTACATTGTTGCACTAAGGGAAAATTCACTGGATCGAATTGGAAACAATGAAAGAACTGCTATTGACATGGATTCTGAATTTCAATCTGCATCTCAGTTGTCAGAAAATTTGTCTAATAGAGTTGGGAGCCAAGTCAATTATGAGCCAGATGAATTGAGTTTGATACCTGAACGTGGTAGAGAAAGGGAGTCAATTGGTTATGACCCTGCTTTAGATTATGAAATGCAGATTCGTGCTGAAGACGGTGCTCCAATAGATAACAAAAATATGGAGGAAGATATCAAGCAGGGGTCTAAAAAGTCAGACAAGGACCGGAAATCAAGGCTTACACCAGATAATCTAGATAAAAAGAAGACTTCAGGGCCAATATGGAAAGGGAAGCCTTCAAAGTTGAGTCCTTTGGATGAAGCACGAGCACGTGCAGAGAGGCTAAGAGCCTTCAAAGCTGATCTCCAGAAAATGAAGAGAGAGAAGGTATTTTGTTCATCATTGTACTTTTCCTTGGGGTAGAAGCTTGGGGTGGGGGTGCTTATCTTCACACAAAAACTACACTCGGTGATCTTGGCCACAACCCATCCATTCAGTTTTGTTTACTTGTTACATCATCTATTCAGAGATGACTTTTCCCTTCTTTTACCAGCTTACCTACCTGGCTTATTGAACAGAGATTCTTATTTTTGCATTTTCTGTTTTCAGGAAGAAGAAGAGATGAAACGACTAGAAGCTTTAAAAATAGAGAGACAGAAAAGAATTGCTGCTAGAGGGGGTTCCATCCCAGCTAAGTCACCACTTATGTCACATCAAACCAAGAAACAATTGCCAACAAAAGTTTCCCCAAGCTCTCACAAAGGATCGAAGCTCAGCAATTCAGAGCCAGGATCATCTTCGTCTCTAAAAGGCTCCTCCATCAGAACTGCTCCTGTGGGATCCAGTGATTCTCAAGAAGCCTTTAGACCTAGCAGAGCAAGTGCTGCAAATCACTCAGATGGAAACAGGTTAAGCCACTCAGTCTCTTCCTTGCCTGAACCAAAGAAAGAGAACAGTGGTGTTATAGCTGATTCTAAGGCATCAATGGCACGGATTAGAAGATTATCAGAGCCTAAAATGGTAAGCAGCCATCATATTTCTTCAATGAAGTCACAAAGTGCTGAACTAGTATCAAAGACGAAGATATCTGATGTGCCTGAAAATAAGAAAGCATCTGCTACTATGAACCATGATAGAAGCAAAGCTTCAACCCTTCCAGAACTAAACATGAGGACATCCAAAGGACCTGATGGTTCTCGGAGCAAATCAGCAGCAAAAGAGATGACACAGAAGGTTAATGGCATTAAGTCTTCTATAACTTCTGAAAGTGCTGAAGTGAAAAGGAAGCATGAAAATATTGCACATCACAGTGATGGGGACGACAACCTGGTTATTGAAAAGACTGTTCTGATACTAGAATGTGAGAAGCCCTCCATTTCCACAGTAGAAGCAATGGAAGGTAATTTGAAGGCACAAAAGGCACAGCATGATAACTTTGGGACAGGGAAGAAAGTTGAGGTGGTGTCAGATTATGCTGTTATACATTCTCTGGCTTCACCACTTAAGATGGATAGAATTGATGGGGAATCATCAGAACACCAATCACATGAGCAACACACTTCTTTTGAGGTATGGCTGGTCAGAATTAAAAAGGGCCTTGATCATGGGTTAGCTATTTTCGGTTTCGCTCATTGAGAAAAAAAAAACTTTTTTTGGGTCCTTGGAACTGTGATGAACATAACATGCACCTAAAGCCTTTAACAAGTATGATCAATGATGTATATTCTCTTGATTGTTGCACTCTTTGCCAGAGGATACAACATATTATGCTGTGTATGATATGTATGTATGTATATTAAGACCAGTGGTTAGCTATTACTAGCATAGCTTGGTGAAATTTTTGTTTTATCGTTAAATTATAATGAGCATATTGCCTTATAATTGATTATCTGTCCTTGTAATAATCACCAGTCTCAGTCCCAAAATTCCTCTATGATGTATTCTTTTTAAATCGTCCTTTTCTGTCTTTCTTTCTTTCTTTCACATCAGCATGAACGATAGTAATAATATCTGAGTTGGATGACAAATATTTCAGCTACCCTACTTTGGCATAGATGAGATTTTTATCTTTATAGTCTGATTTTTTTTTGTTGTTGTTGTTCTTGCTCCTTTTTTAAACATCTTCTGAGGCTAGGTCTCAACAGTTGATGCGGACAAAGAACCTCCAAAGCTTTTAAGTCTTGGTATGGCTGAAAAACCATATCAAGCCCCCTTTGCTCGTGTTTCTTCTTCGGAAGATCCATGTACTAGGAATTCAGAATATGGCAGAGCTCCCCCAACAAGTTCAGAGATTGTGACTACTGGCACAGAGACGGTTAAAGCACTTGTATCTGATTCTAGAAACTTGAGACTGGAAAATATTCCAGAGTCATTGGAGAAGCCTCAAGTAAAGGACTCACCAAAAGGGTTCAGACGGCTGTTGAAATTTGGAAGAAAAAATCACAGCTCAGCTACAGGGGAGCATAACATCGAATCAGATAATGCCAGCGTCAATGGTTCTGAGGTAGATGATTCTAGGTTGAACTTTGTTTCCTCAAGTGAAGGTAACACGCTTGCACTCTTCCCTCTCTTGCACTTTGTTGAACAATTTAAAATGCATTATTGACAGACTTTGGAGTCGACTCACTATGGCTAATAAATCATGGTGACTTGTAAGTTTCAAAACAATGACAAATTTCTCTGAATCCAAATTGTATAGATGATTCTCTCATCAAAAGAATTTTACACCTATCCACAGTGGTAATTCTCAGAAGTAATTGGTAATTTGGGGGACCTTGGTTAGGTTTTTGTATAGGCATGATGTTTATAATGATTTTCATTGATAACTTGAACTTGTAACCCCTAGGGGTTGGCTCAAGTGGTAAAGGCCTTGGGTTTGGGGGTATGCTCTCCCCAGGTCTAAGATTCAAATCCCCTTGGGTGCAAACAATCTCTAGGGGCCCTTGGACTGGGGGATTTTTTCCTTCAATTACCCTAGGTGCACTTGCGGGGAACTCCTTGCCGAGGGCTTGTGCACCCCCGGGATTAGTCGGAACGTTGTTCCTGGACACCTGGTGCCAATAAAAAAAAAAAACTTGAACTTGTAGTCTTGCCTCCTCCATCACACCACAAAGAAAGTGTCAAGGTTTTCTTTTTCTTTTCTAGATAGAAAAAATTCAATTCTTTAAAGTTTTTTCTATGTCGAATTTGTTGATTTTATAGATTTTTTTTATTATCATTATGCATCTTTTGAATCGCTAAAAGTTCTCAGTTCCTACATTGAGAGCATTCTATAGTATTGTTCATGGGAATTACTCATTTTGGTAGAAAACAATATATGAATATAAATATTCATTTCTTTTTCACTTGAGATTATAAGGCAGTCAGTCCATTTTTTCCTCTTTTAAGTAACTCAGATTCTGTAACGATGTTCAGTAGAATTTCCAATCTTATGACCAGTAGAATGAATGATTTGTTCAGATTATGAAAGTGGGCATATGAATTTCCAACTTAAAATGTTTGAGGATCAAGTCTTGATGTTAACGATGGTCTCAAATGGGAGCTTTAATCATAAGATTGTGTTTTACTACACAAGTTGACTGTCATTTATTAACTGCGTTTTTCATCATCAGTTCATACATTGAAGAATTTGATCTCTCAAAATGAAACTCCCACAGCTGGATCTACTTTGCAAAAAAGTAGGTGTTTTCTATGCAAGAAACTTACTTACCAAACTCCATTTCCCTCTTTGTTTCTCTCAAGTTTTAACGGCTGTCTGGATATGAGGCTGAGGATTTTATTTGTCTGCCTTCAGGTTCTCGCTCTTTCTCCTTGTTATCGCCCTTCCGGGGCAAGACTAGTGAAAAGAAACTGACAACATGAAAATGAGGATGATGCTTATGAAGGTGAGGGAGCAACTTGTTTCTTATTCAATATTTTGGTTGAGTTTTTGTAAATATCATTGTGGTAGTTTGAATAAACATAATTACTTGTTGCATTGTCATTAGAACGGTCCTTGTTCATCACTTTCATGTTCCAGTATTTGAATGGTGAATTATTCTGGGTCTCCTTGTGTCAAATGGATTAAATCAACATTAGCTGTAAACTTTGCATAAATTCGTTTGAAACATTTTTGTAGTATTACAGATTTTACTAAAACGGGCTTAGAAACTGACTTGGCAAATGAGTCATTAATCTGCATGACACAGACCTACTATCTGTGAATATAGGCTACAGTGGATGACACGAGCTAGGTTTGGCACCACTGAATATAGATTACTCTTTTTTACATACTAGCCATGTACTCAATAAATTGTAGATTACTCTTTTACTTTCCACGTATACATTGGTTGAAATTTGTAAGTGCAGTATGAACCTTGAGTTCACTTGAATGGCACTGCAAATGCTCGTTATTACATGTTAGCACTTGATGACAAATGGCTAATTAGTACAATATTATGTCCAAGTCGAATTGTAATGAAGAGTCATACTTAAATCCTCAGCCGGTTCAATATTTTTTTTTCCAATTTCTTTATGTCACAACATATGAATAGCCTCTGATATTATGTATGACCTTGTTGCAGATAATATTTATGGAGAAAAATTCTTCTCATCAGCCACTATTCAAGTTTTCGGAATGTGGGCATCAAATCAGGTTTTCGGAATCCGCTGACTGAGCTAAAATCAGCTTGTAATATTGTGTAAATCTCAATTTTTGAGTTTGTGTCAGAAAGTACAGGTATTTGGTTCTGAATGGATTGGGGGCGGTGTGGTATGATGTAATATTTTCTTGGAAATTTCAGGAGTTTCTTAGAAAGATTTTAGAGATTATTTTTTTTTTCTTGGTGTGAAAATGGTTGGATCCGTTAAGCCTGTCGTACACTATCATTGCCTCATCCAAAAACATCAAGAGAGCATCAACATTTGCAGTAACCAAAGGATATTCTATTGTGTTTTTTACCTATCGTTTCTCAGTTATTCTATAAAGCATAAAAGCATATGCCGTGCCCTTTCATTCGAACTACACCAAAAAACTCTAGCTTGTCTGTAAAACAAGATGCAGTGAAACTATTCACTGTAAAAGACTTTTCTGGTTTCTGTTGTGAGGAAAGAAAAATGAAACTTGTTAGTCAAAGCGAATGATCAAGCAAGAAATGTTGCTTTTGCTCATTCTAGTTAAAGCCTCCTTTGCCAAGCACTCTGCGGCTTCTTGTGCATCTTCCATGTGCCTGATGAGATTCACAGCCTCTTGGTTCTTCATGACCTGTATAAACAACACAATCCTATTTCAGTTTCTTGATTTTTTCGAGATAGTCATTGTGGTAAATGCATAGTACCTCCCATATGCCAGTGCTTGCTAAGATGACAAACTCAGTACTGGAATCAATTCTTTCGGAGCCAACAAGAAGTTCAGAGCCGCCTTTGGATTGCTTACTTGCTTTGCCCAAATTGTATCCGAATATTCGTACTTTATGCGCAAATGTACCAGTGTTAAGTCATATAGTACTACATCAAAGGTGATATAATGTTTTGACTCTTTTACATAACATTTTTTCATCATAGTCTTTAACGTTTGAAAGATATAAAATATCATTTCTATAAATCAGCCACTATTCACTTTCACATCCCACATCAGTAATTTTTTTTGTTTTTTCGTAGAGTGTGAGGTTATTTTTCATAGGGTGTGGGGTAGTGAATAGTGACTGATAAGAAGAATATTTCCTTTAAAATTCCCTATACCATAAGGGTGTTAAAATGTTGAGATGGCAAATCAGAATCAGTTAATTTAAAAATAATGACCAGTGCTTGAGAAATTCACAATATAAAGTTCTCTAAAAAAATGTGATGAAACTACTTCTTGTTCTTGGGTTTAAAAAACGAAGAAGAGAAGATTTGATAAAAAGAAACCAGTTTGCTTTTGCTTGAGAAGACTCTGTTGTACCAATTAGGAAAGTGCCTACCCGATTTGAGTCTCCGAGACCAATGTCTTCTGAATAAATGCCGGCCTGTGTTTCTTATCTGATGAGCCACACCATCTCTGCAGACAACAGCTCTATAGTCTCCCATGAAAGCTGTCACGAGCTTTTCTGCATTGGTCACCAACACAGATACTGAACCCGCTCTCCCTGTCTCATCTGCTTTCTGCATCTCCCTGATCTTTGCTCTTGCACTAAGGTATGCCTTTCTCATCGTCTCTTTGCTCTTTCTCCTTATCTGAGACTGCTAAGAACAAGGCACAATATAGCATCATAAAGATAGAAGGGAACAAAGAAAAAGGGAAGGAGCCAACATAGTACTAGAACTTGTGCTTTGAAAATCTGGGCTATGAATAAGCTAATTAGGCCAATTGGTTTATCTTTTTCAAACGTGACTATTCCTGGGAAAGCCCTTTTGTGTTGTTTTTCAACCAACTCTCTATTCAAAACACGTTTTATACTCCTATCTGTAATTTGTTTCCATGAAAGTATGATTAAAGGAATAGAATTATATAGTCTTTCTTACCTGTTTTAGGTTCTTGTCAAACAAATGGGATTGCATGTACTTGGTAACTCCATCTCCAACTTGAGCATCGAAAACTCCAAAAAACCACAGCTCAAGCTCTTCAATTTGCTCTCTCTGTACCACGACAAAGTCAGAGTCATAGTCGGACTCGTCCCAGCCACATCTAAATGATTGATCCTCAACGACATAATAGCCGTGTGATACTGGTATCATCCATGAAGGTCTCCTGGAAATCTCCAGCTCTCTTTTATTGCCCCAGCCATTTCCTATCAGAAAGCGTTTCAGCCTGAATACCTAAACATATCCGTAAATAAGTTAGCCAACGAAAGAACTCTTCATGACCATTTTCTCCAGACTCGAGGGTCAGTTTCTTTGAGCTTTTACATTCATTTCAAAAGTTCTGTGAACTTCTTCTCGTTGCATTTGGCATATGAACCCAGTAAGATCTCAACCAGGACTCAAAAAAAATCTAAATCATTCTGATTGATCAAGAACTCAAAGATAAAAAGGCTGATGAAATGGTATATCGTCTTAAAAAGAAGAGGAAAAGAAAGAAGAAAAGCAAAGCAGAAAAGAAGAAAAGCAAAGCAGAAACTTATAGGCTTACCTTGAGCTTAAGATGAAGATCCTTCAGTCCCATTACTGTCCCCGAAATCTGATATGGGAAAACCTTACTGAATATATGGAACTTGAAGTAGATTCATTACGAAACGGAAGATGGAGGGAGGAGACCAGGGAAACTTACTTGACAATGGTGAAGCAAGGTTTGCTGCTTTTTTAGTTAGCCCATGGTCTTTGACTTTTTTTTTTTTTTTTTTTCCTCTTTCCTAAAACAAAAATAACTAAAAATTTTGTTGTGCAGATATACCGGATCTTCTCTCTCCAACAACTCAAGTCTTTCTCTTTCAAGATAAAAACTGAATAAAAAATAATCATGGAAAATTGGGTAAAAATAACAGTAAAAAGAAAAGAAAATCCTGGTAAAGATTCTTAGGCCCATTTAGATACAAAAAAAGGTTTTATCTTATCTCATCTCATTATTATAAATTTTTTAAATTTTCATATAAAATATAATAAATAATTTAATTTTTTAAATCTTAAAATAATAATAATATTAAAAAATAATATTTTATTCAACTTTCATTTAAAATCATCACATCTTATCTCACTATCTAAACGGAATTTAAACCAAAGAAAAAAAAAGTTGAACAATAGTTGGTTAATGAATATTGGACCAATAAAGCTTGAAGAACCATAAAGGAAGTTTTGGTGAGATAGATGAACAAAACTTAAATTGGAACTATAAAGTTGTCCATGGATACATATTTACGTTACATGTCTGGAATTTAAGCCAGCAGGCGTACAGTAGAGACAGAGGATGCCAACTTGGTTTTAGCCCATATCTTATTAATTTTATGCGAATTCAATTCTGTATACAACATTCCAGGTGAGTTTAATATTAAAGTAATGTTACATGTAATCGTAATATTTATAAATTACATATAATTTTCTTTGATGTCAATTTTATGAAAATTCAAAAAAAAAAAAAAAACCAAATATATCAAGTGGACTTCACTAAATTTCAATTACTATTTTCAAATTTTGCGGTGGGATTTCGCTAAATTTGCATTTTTTTTTACTTGAAATTCAAATTTATTGTGTAAAATATAATAAAAAGAATTAAAAAAAAGTATAAACATGTGAGTTTTAAAGCAGCAAGAGTTAATTTGACTAAAATTATCACCATTAAAATAGAAAACAAAGACTAAAACTTTAGGAAAATGAATTTAGAATATTAAAAAGTTTAGAATATCTTCATCGAAATCAGTTAAATTTCAAAGTTTGACTGAAGTATGTACAAAGTACATCGGGGTCTACAGCACGTGTTAGTGAAGTTGATAAAAAAAATTGACTAAACCTTGATTCTCGCAGTTGGAATAGCATTTGTTGGCACACCTTAGAAAGCAGAACTGCAAGACTCTTCTACCCCCAACTTTTATTTTTCTTTGACAGCTCTTCTACCGTGACTTTCAAATTACATGCAAGTTAAGCGTCCCTTGGAAAAAACAAAACAAGAAATATAATTTTCCAAAATCAAATGTGAAGGGAGTAATAGTAACAAGATTTTGATTTTAATGAGTTATTCTATCTTCAAATCGGCGTGTAGAGCATTTGATTTTGATTTTGATTTCTCGTAAATGCACGTTGAATAAATCAAGGAAAAAGTCTCACAATTATCCTAGAGATTATTTGCATCAAAGAACCACCTCCCATAGGTTAATCCCTTGATTTGCATCATGTTAAATATGTGAGAAAAAAGGCTGTTATTTAGGTTTTTTCGGCCGCAAGATTTTTTTTGGGGGGGAAGGAAGAAAACAAAAAAAATAAAATAAGAAAAAAAAAATATATTTTAAATATTTAAAATATATTTTTTTTTTTTTAAAAAAAAAACCCAATATCCTAATGGTCATTTTTTTTAACTACTAAGTAAAAAAAAGTTAAACATAAAAATACATGAACGATTAAATTAAAGAGAGAATCTTAGACAGCATAGTATCATTTTCCTAATCCAATATGCCGAATCCCACTATAAATCTCAAGACTCAATTTTAGAATAGAATAATATTATCATGCCTCCTCAATTTATCCTCTCATTTTGACCACTCATAAATATATATATATTTTTTAATTTCTTTTTCTTAACGGATAAAGAAGTGATTAGTGTATTTCTATTTTTTTTTATTTTTAAAAAAGATTTAAATATATTTAAATAATGTTTGAAATAAAAAGAAAAAAAAAGTACAACTTGCACGCACATGGAGCAGTCACTCGCAAGCGGCAGATAAACACCGCTCTTTTAGGATAAGGTATTGCTCCCAAAACAGTGTAATTGCTCCTCACAAAGGAAGTGCGGCACAAATTCAGAAACACTCAAAAATCTAAAGATACCGGAGATCATCACCTGCTCTTCAACCCAGACGGGTTGAATCTCAAAACAATTGCATAGCCATGGTCACAAGGATAGGAATAACCACCTGACCATTGAAAGTCAAGTTAAAACATGCAAACATACCACCCGCCTATTGCCTAGCATTAATCTCATCAAAATATGCTACGTGACAAAATAAATACAATTCAATAACACTACAACTTCAGATCGCATCATTCACTGATAACCGTACTTTTGTAGCGGGATATAAAATGGGCCCCATAAAAATCATATTCACC
The DNA here is from genome assembly GCA_003123805.1 of Juglans sigillata. NCBI lineage: Eukaryota > Viridiplantae > Streptophyta > Magnoliopsida > Fagales > Juglandaceae > Juglans > Juglans sigillata. Next base: position 580,184 of record QEOY01000974.1, on the reverse strand, counting down.
CCCATCCAACCTTGAAAAAGTAGGAACGCCCCAGTTATGTCCCACATTAAGATTGAAGTATGGAGTAACATCAACAGAACAACCAGATCAGAAAAGGTTAACCAGAAAACTGACTACAGATCAAGTCTTGTCAGAAACATATAAAAAAAGGAAAATGCTAGAGCTCCCGCTGGGGGCTCCCGCTGGGAGCTCCCGCTGGAGCTCTAGTGTATTTTTTTTATGTGTATTTTTTAATTTTTTTTTATGTAGATGTTTTAATGATTTTAAAGATTTTTAAAAAATAAAAAAATTTATAATATTATTAAATAATACTTACTTAATCACAAAGTAAAATATAAAATTTTTTTATATGATTTTTTATTTTACTTCGTGATTAAGGAAGTATTTTTTAATATTTTTTTTTTACTTCTTGATTAAGAAAGTGTTTTTAATAATATTTTAAATTTATTTTATTTTTTAAAAAATATTAAAAAAAATTATATAAAAAACAACTTAAAAAAAAACACATATAAAAATACACTACAACCCCAGCGGGAGCTCCCAGCGGGAGCCCCCAGCGGGGGCTGTAGCACGACCCTTTTAGAAAACTACTGGGAGATTGTCATATGACATTAACACGTCACCTGCCAACTTTTTATTGGCTGACATGGCATACTGGATGATATGCATCAGCCAATCGAAAACTTACGTGTGGTATGTGTATGCCTCATGGCAATCCTATCCTCTATTAATTTTCTAATGGAGGGTTAAAAGTTCAACTATCAATTTTGTGAAGGTCGAAAACTTAGATCTCGATTTATAAAATGTAAAAATGAAAAAGAAACTCTAAGGAGTGATTTGAATTCAGATGTGAATTGAGATGGATTGAGATACATTGTGAATATTAGAATATAAAAATTGAATTATTTATTATATTTTGTGTAAAAATTTAAAAAAATTATTTTAAAATTTGAAAAAGTTGAATTGTTTATTATATTTTATGTGAAAATTTGAGAAAGTTGTAATGATGAGATGAGATGAATTGAGGTAGATTGAGATGAGTTACGAATACAAACGAGGCCTAAATTTTTATAATAGATCAAGTAATGCTACTATTTATTTTAAAGTTGCGTTTAAATGTTGAGTTGAGATGATAAAATATTGTCAAAATATTATTTTTTAATATTATTATTATTATTTTGAGATTTGAAAAAGTTGAATTGTTTATTATATTTTGTATTATAATTTAAAAAAATTGTAATAATGAATTGAAATGAGTTGAGTAACCAAATGAAGCCATTTTATCATTTTCAATCACGCAGGTTGACATGACATATTTTAAGTAGTTTTAGATCTTTATCACTTATGTTGCGTTTATGCAGTAATGTGATTTTAAATATTTATGCAGTAATGTGATTTTAAATATTATGTGAATAATAGTAAAAAAATAATAATAGAAATACAAAAGTAAGTGTGATTTGGTATGATGTAAAATAAGATGAATATCATAATTTCTCTTATAATATAGATACAAAATTTGTAGACATTTATGATAAACTTTTTTTAAATTTGTTTATTTTTGTTAACATGAAGAGGAACAATTATATCCCGTCAATAAATTAGGTATTATCACGACAATATATTCATCCACTTATTGTTAAATATAGTTTTAAGGTATACAATTTTTTTAAAAAAAAAATGAGATTTCCTATAAAAAAGTTGATTTTTTAATGTGGATCTCATTTCCTTTACATTTTTTTCAAAATGAGTACTATGTGAGACTTGCACATTCTATGTCCGTATAAATATTTTTCAAAAAGTATATCATAATTTCCGTATCATAAATTATCACCTAAATTTACATAAATAAAACATAAAAATAAGTAAAAATTTATCTAATGTGGGAAACATTATCATAAAAGCAAGTAAAATTCTGGCTACGAGCATGGACAAACTCCATGTTATAACTTCTAATATAGATAGAATTAAAATATTATTATTATTATCTTCTGTGTGCATGAGCATTTTTCACAATTTAATATTGTATTTTCAATCTCTTTCTATTGAATCTAGAACATACACAGTCAACATCTAATTAATAAAAAAATTGCTCATTAATTGAAAAGTTTCTTTGTGGAACGATCAATTATTAAAATCAGGACAATTTTTGGTAAAAAACTAAAGATGAGAGAAAAAAAATATTATGAAAAATGTTTAATTTATAAAAAATATATAAAAAAAATCAATTGAGGAATTTAAATAGACCATGAAATTGTAATTATTTATTATAAGGTAGATTTGAATACCAAGTCAAAGTTCAACACTTTCAGTCGTAATTGCCCAATATGTCCGACTAGATTCGTTGTATCTGGAGTTTGTACTAATGTGAACGAGGGTTATACTGTCTTTCTGTCGCTTGAATTTTCCTCCATGTTTGGTTAGCAGGAAAGTGCCCGGAACGCGATGCGAAAAGGCTAAAAAGGCATTGCTCGTCAAAGTCAAACAAAGCAAGTGTTTATCACCAACAAGACCCTCGGTCTTGCATCGAATTACAAATCTAGACCGACAATCTTTCAAGTTGAACGACGAATTTGCCCTCCTCGTTTCTTTGAAGATGGACTTCTAATCCAATACGTATTTATCAATTACTATTTATTATTTTATATTTCATCTCATAAAAAATATATTCATACTTTATGAAAAATATCTCTACACTCTATAAAATAAAAATTATAGAAGTGGAATGTAAAAATAAATAGTAATGCATAAAATTCCTTTTATGTCATCCGATTCTATGATTTTTATTTTCTTTATAAATATTGTGATAAAATATATATACTTGGGTTATTAAAAAATCTAAAAATAAATTTATAGATAAATTTGTAGCAAATCATATTGTAAATTATTTTTACTATAAAAATGATTAGACATATTAATTTATGAATTTTACTTTTATAAAATCTTGTGAACCTAATACTTCTCTTATAAAATTGAAAATACTTCCAAAATGATCTTTACATTTAAGTAGATTTGTTTAAAAATAGATCTCATTTTAAAATTCTCATATCATCTTAACCTATCTCCTTATCAAACATAATTTAAATATAACTTTATTATCCATATTCATCCATGTTGAACATTTTTGCTTGACTTCTTTAGCTTTGGCTCCCCTGATTTTGTGGAAATTTTGAATTTTTTTTAGCTCATCGTATCCTTTTTCTAGCATGTATGCATCACGTATTGGGTTGATATCTACAATTTCTTCACGTATGAAGATGATATCTAAGAATTATTTTATTTAGCAGTCCTACACCACATATCTATTGATGTGAATTTTTTATTTAATAGATATGTGGTATTGGATTGCTGAATAGAATTTTTAAAAAAAGAGAGAACGTCTGCCAGTTGCAACAATCCCACCCTCCCATTTATTAATACATGAAGATATATACTAATCAAAATACAAATTAACCGATTGAGTAATTTTGAAAATTAATTAAAGGAAATGCGTGCATGTATATATAAATACACATACAATTATTTTAAGTTGCATGTTGATCTAACAGTAGAGTTGAATAAAAAGGGGGTGGCATGATGTTACCATAAAAGAAATCTTTAAATGAATAATGTTGAATACAGTCGTATAATATGAAAGTTTTGTGTACTTATTTTAAAAAATAATGGATTTTACCATTTAAAAAACTAATTTTTCATATGGGTCTAGATTTATCAACTTTTTCTTAAGAGAATGCACGAATCTTGCACACTCTAAGACTGTACATATTATTTATCTTTTTATACTTGAGCGATATTTTCAAAAATTTCTTTTTTTGAAAAAAAGGGACAGTTTGAAAGTGCAAATTAGATTTTTTGTTTTTTGTTTTTTCCCTTTTGTACTTTAGATCTATGTAATGATTTAATGAAAATTTTGTGTATTAAGTTTGAGTTGTGCCATATATACAACTTTCATTAATTCCATCGAGCAAGTGAGATGTTGTCATCACTTTTTAAATCATTCCTCATTTTTTAAAAATAATAAATTTAAAAATTGATATCGTCCATCAATTTGTAGAAAGGAAATAATCCCAACAGGATATATTATTCAGCATTTTTTCTATTTCTTTCAAGAAAATTATTTTATCTATAAATAAGAATTACAAAAAATTACTTTCAGAACTTGTTTGGGGATAATATATCATATGGGTAAATAGTTTTTAATTAAAAGTAACGTTAAGTACAAGTGTTATATATGTAAGCCTCACGCAAGACATTTGTTAAAAAAAAAAAAGTGGGTGCCACTAAAAGAAGTAATTTTTTTGGGAAATGCTTTGGGTCCCGAATTTGGGACCCAAAGTGTGTCCCGAATGTTTTTTTTTTACTGAATGATTAAAAAAATATTTTTTAATGATGTTGTGATTTTTTTATTTTTTTAAAAAATATTTATAATGATTAAAAAAATACATAAAAAAAAACAAAAAAACTAAAAAACTAAAAAGCCTATTCGGGACACAAAATGGGTCCCGAATTAGGGACCCATAGCAGTGCCCGATTTTTTTACATTAAAAAGAGAAGTAATGCTATATATAATTTTGTGTTGTGATAAAAATAGAGTTAAGTATTAAAAAATTAATTTTTTTTATGTGTCTCATATTTATTTATTGTTTTAAAAAAATACGTGATGCTTGCTCACTTTATAATTACAAATATCATTTCTCTGAAAGGAGACTAGACTTGTATACTTGACACAATTATATTCGCTAATAATTTTTCTTTTGTAAATATTTTTATTGAAAAATAATTTATACAAATTCTAAATAGATAAATCTTACGTAAGTTTTTGTAAAAAACAGATTTTATATTAAAAAAGTATAAAAAATATTATTTATTATTATTGAGACTTACTTTTTTACAAAAATTTATATACTTGCCCATTTTTATTTTATTATAGAATCCAACATTTCAGTTTTCATGATTATAAAGACCATAGACCTTAACGTTTCTCTTGTCTAACTTAAAAGGGAAACAAAAAAAACCAGGCAGAATCGTNCTATACTGAATAACAATGCACAAGGAAGAGAGCCAAGACCCGTTATAGTACAGCTTTTACCTATTGAAAGATTCATAAAGAATAACATTTATAATTTACAACGCCTAATTTTTTGTATAGGTAACTTACAACACCTAATTAGAGGTATACAGAGACATATTGTAACTGACCTTAATCTTTGCCAACATAAGTTTGAACCTATCAAAGTCAGTGAGAGAAGCCCTTCTCTTCTGAACAATTAGTTTTCTGCCCCAGGAACTACTCTCCCACTTCTTTTTAACATCTGTCAAGACATAAACAGAAGTATATATTACAAGGAAAGAACTAAACATGAAAAGCAGAATCACACTGAAAAGCAGCTGATAGTCCATACCAGCTTTCTCCATAGCTTCAAGCAATTCCTTCTTCTTAGGAACCCTCTTGATGTCAATTTTAAGGTCTGTCAGAGATAGCCGCTTGAAATTCATTTGAGATCTCTCCATATCAGGAGAATCGATGAGAGCCTATACCGGCAGATGAAGAATATCATTAAATGGCTAATAATTAGCAACCACCTGTCGTGTGCATGGTAAGGTCTAAAGATGATGTGAAACGGTGCATCAGAATCTACTGACTCGCTACAATTCTTGTAGGAGAAGTACTACTCCTTCCAGAACTTCAAAAGACACTAGGCATGATAATTTTTAGGGCAAAAGGAGGCACTAAACGGGCACAAATGCAAGGCAGATTGCGACATAAGCTTAATTTTCAGTAAGAATAGTGAGGTCCAACATATAAACTAAGAAAAATTCTAGACATAAACCTCACACCCTGCACCCCCATTTAAAAACATGTTATTTTACTTTTTTACTCACGTAATGAAAATGATTCCAGACATGTTTGTAAGTAAAATATGATAAAAATATAAAATGATATATTTTTAAATGGGCGTGTAAGGTGTGAGGGTTATGAGTAGTATTGCTCATAAACTAATGCCTTCCAAAAACTCACCAAAAACCCATAGATAAAAAAATGCTTCTTACATCCCATCAAAGTTAAACAAGGGTAAATTATTTTTCAGCCCCAAACAAGCATAATCAAACAAAAAATGTTAAATAAATTATAATCACACAAAATTAGTGTCAATAATTCTTACTCAACTTCAAAATTCGGGCTACAGCTAGGCCTTCTGAATCGAGAAATATATACAAGACAAATCCATAAACCAAATGGAAAACAACAGAGTGAAATAAATTGGCAAATAAATTTAACAGCACAAAGGAAATAACATAAAAAAGGGGCATACACGGTTCTGGTCAATGACATCCACAATGACGACGAGTTTGCCGTAGTCTTCGCCATAGTTGACGAGGGCAACCCTCCCAATCTCGACGTATCTCTTGAAAGGCTGCAAATCACAGAAAAATCCAAACGAAAATAGGAAATCAGAATACAAACCCGAAGGCTCCATAAGGAAGAGACGAAAATAAAGATTAAGATCAAATGAGGGCTCGTCAGGGCGAAGAGTTGCAGAGAGAAGCTCACCATTCTGGGATCGTGAGAGAGAGGCGGAGCTTGAAGAAGAGGAAATGTAAGGAGTCGGGAAAGTGAGGTTAGGGTTTTTAACTCTAAAGTGTTCTTTTGTAGGGGCTTTAGGACCGTCCGATTTAGGGTTCTTGTCTTACGAGTATGATTGGGCCTATGTTTTGGACGGGCCAACTTTCCATCTTTTGGGCGCTGGTAGTCCAAACTAATCCGGATAAAACCAATATTACAAAACTATCTCAATCCAAACAGTTTTTTTTAATGGTTTGCACGACTTTCACAAAGTTTTATAAAATATCAATTTTAATTTTTAAAAAATAATTTAAAAGATTCCAAAAAAAAATCTTACAACTAAACATTTCCTAAATTTTTAGTAGATTTTTGTGTCATACATATTTCATCAACATATTTTATTCAAATGTATTTTCCTACAACCAACCCAAATTCCTAATTTGGTGATAAAAAATAAATTTATTTACAAGCTGTTTGTTGATATATTAAATACGAGTAATATTATATACCACATTCTCATTTTATTTTTATCTTATTATATAAGATGACATATTTATTATCATTAGATGATAAATAATTATTTAATAAAAAATTATCAAATGATGATAAATATGTTATATCTTGTATAATGAAATGAAAGTAGAATGTTAGCGTGGTCATGTATAAAATTTTCCACTAAATATATTGCTAATTTGGAAGTTTGCTACGTTAATTTACATAAAAATATTATTTTTGTCTATGAATATAATATATCTCAAAATAAATAATATATTACTGACTAATTTGCCAAAATTTACAA
>QEOY01000974.1:475716-572760 GCA_003123805.1 Juglans sigillata | reverse complement strand
TTTTTTTTTTTTTTAAATGGCCTCTTATTTTTTTTATTATTAATATTTGATATATTTTCTAATGTAATCTTTTCATAAGTGATTAGATGAAATGATGATAATTAAACAAAATAAAGAGATGTACTATCTTTATCCTAATTTTATCATCTTAATCATACTTATTGATATGGGGTAAAAACTAATAAGATCTTAGATAATAAAAAATGTTTGAAGGGTAGCATTTTTCGAGGATAAATTATCATTTTATATATATATATACACAAAATATTATGAATGATATTTTCAATCTATTAACTCATTTCACCATTGTTGATATTGATGATGTTCTTATTTACTCTAAGGCTCCGTTTGGTTATTGAACTGAGTTCAGTCTAATTTTAAACTGAATCTAACATCCAAACACTAGAAGTTTGGATTCAGAGATGAGTTGATATGAGTTGAGATGATTTGTGAATAGTAGAATAAAAGTTAAATTATTTATTATATTTGGTTTGGAAATTTGAGAAAGTTGTTTTGGGATTTGAAAAAGTTGAATTGTTTATTATATTTTATGTGAAAATTTGAGAAAGTTGTAATGATGAGTTGAGATGAGTTGAGGTGGATTTTGAATCCAAATCTCTTCCCAACTCTCAAATTACTAAACTCATTCCAACTTAAAACCTTCTTACACGTGAGACCCACAACCTTTTTCAACTTAAAACATTTTTATACGTGAGACCCACAACCTTTTTCAATTTTCTATAAAAAAATACATTTTAAACTCAATTTAGATAGGTCCCACATAACTCATTTTTCTACTTAACTCACTACTATTCATAAAGAACTCAACCCAGCCCAGCTCAACATCCAAATGCAGCCTAACTCTATTGATGAACAATGAAAATATTTACATTCGTTTATTGACATCATTAGACGCAATGGTCTTATTGTTTCTACAAAAATTAAAAATAAAATTATTCCAAACCAATATTAGATCCATTGGTTATAATATTTTTTAAGGCAAAATTCGATCTATCAATCGTGCTATCGAATTTGCTAATAAGTTCCTTGATGTCATTTTTTATAAAACTGAGTTACAAAGATTCCTTAGTTCTCTCAACTATGTCGCTGAATTTTACAAGGACATGAGGAAACAATGTCACTCACTCTTCGAGCGACTACATTCCAACCCTCATCATTGGACTGAAATTCATACTAAAGATGGGTGACTCGATCTTACTACTATTTTTTCTTTTTCCTTTGACAAAATTTGTTTTAACAACTTTCAAACTATTTTTTGAAATATAATAATTTTTAGCGAAGTCAAAGAATAGTATATGCTTTTGTAAGTCATACATTTTGTTTTTTCATTTTCCTTTAACACGTAGTTTTCTGAATCAGAAAAAGTAGTATGATAATATGTTCTCTTATCACGATTTTTAATAGAACTATATTAATTATATAAAGTAATCAAATTAATTTCAAAAGCTTTATTGATCATAATTAATTGATTGTGATGAATAGAAGCGATCATATTTGAAACTGTTGCAGATAAGGAGGATATACATACATACATACNCTTGAAAGGCTGCAAATCACAGAAAAATCCAAACGAAAATAGGAAATCAGAATACAAACCCGAAGGCTCCATAAGGAAGAGACGAAAATAAAGATTAAGATCAAATGAGGGCTCGTCAGGGCGAAGAGTTGCAGAGAGAAGCTCACCATTCTGGGATCGTGAGAGAGAGGCGGAGCTTGAAGAAGAGGAAATGTAAGGAGTCGGGAAAGTGAGGTTAGGGTTTTTAACTCTAAAGTGTTCTTTTGTAGGGGCTTTAGGACCGTCCGATTTAGGGTTCTTGTCTTACGAGTATGATTGGGCCTATGTTTTGGACGGGCCAACTTTCCATCTTTTGGGCGCTGGTAGTCCAAACTAATCCGGATAAAACCAATATTACAAAACTATCTCAATCCAAACAGTTTTTTTTAATGGTTTGCACGACTTTCACAAAGTTTTATAAAATATCAATTTTAATTTTTAAAAAATAATTTAAAAGATTCCAAAAAAAAATCTTACAACTAAACATTTCCTAAATTTTTAGTAGATTTTTGTGTCATACATATTTCATCAACATATTTTATTCAAATGTATTTTCCTACAACCAACCCAAATTCCTAATTTGGTGATAAAAAATAAATTTATTTACAAGCTGTTTGTTGATATATTAAATACGAGTAATATTATATACCACATTCTCATTTTATTTTTATCTTATTATATAAGATGACATATTTATTATCATTAGATGATAAATAATTATTTAATAAAAAATTATCAAATGATGATAAATATGTTATATCTTGTATAATGAAATGAAAGTAGAATGTTAGCGTGGTCATGTATAAAATTTTCCACTAAATATATTGCTAATTTGGAAGTTTGCTACGTTAATTTACATAAAAATATTATTTTTGTCTATGAATATAATATATCTCAAAATAAATAATATATTACTGACTAATTTGCCAAAATTTACAAACGTTGTCAATGGATAATGCTTAATTGCCAGAATCCTGTGTCCTCCAAAGTGTACGGACAAGTGTATTTACTTTTATTTTTTATTTTTTTATTTGCATGTGTTTTTTTAAATACTAGGACTTGGTGTAATAAGTAGAAAAAGATCTGGTTGTCATGCACACTAAAATTTCATTTAGAATTTAGACTGAACTGATAAATTTAATATTTAAATATTCATCTCTCAATCTTTAGATTCATCTTAACTTAACTTTTTTATATATAAGATCTATAATTTTTTTTAACTTAATATATATTTATATGTTAGACTCATTATCTTTTTTAACTTTTTATAAATACATTTATATTTATTTTAATATCTAAATATATCTAAGTTCATTTTAAATAAATTTTATAAAACTTACTCTATTATTTTAATTCACTATTATTCATAAAAAAATTTAATTCATCTTAACTCAATTGACTTTATTATTTTATAAAAAAATAATACTTACAGTTGTAAATGTACAAACGTCGTATAATCATTTAAAAAAAAAAATAAATATGAAATTTATATAAAAAAAAATTAATTTTTTAATAATAAATTTTATTATGTTTTAATAAGATTATATGATATTTATATATTTTATTACTTTACCTAATATTACTCATTTTACAATTGNAAACTTATTGACATGAGAATACTTAATTTATAAGAAATTTTAATTTTAAATTTTTTTAATAAATTAAATATTATCATATTAACAACAAGAAGCATGATGTGTTATATATATGAGTATAAGTTCTAAATAGACAAGTTTCATATAAATTTTTTGTAAAAAATAGGTTCCACTAATAAAAAATAAATTTTTTATACCTTTTTAAGATAAGAATTAGTCTACATACAATCTCCAAATGGAGATTGTTCATACAAGCCCATATAATTATGTTTAAAAAAATTTTAAAATTATAATAATATTTTTTTCCTTTTATCTTCATTCATCAATGAAACTGCACATGTAATTCTCTACTCAGTAATGCAAACAAAATTTCTCTTAAGAAAATATACAATTTTTTACAAGAATTTGTAATTTGTATGAAGTTTGGTCTTATACAAATCATTTNATAAAAAATTATCAAATGATGATAAATATGTTATATCTTGTATAATGAAATGAAAGTAGAATGTTAGCGTGGTCATGTATAAAATTTTCCACTAAATATATTGCTAATTTGGAAGTTTGCTACGTTAATTTACATAAAAATATTATTTTTGTCTATGAATATAATATATCTCAAAATAAATAATATATTACTGACTAATTTGCCAAAATTTACAAACGTTGTCAATGGATAATGCTTAATTGCCAGAATCCTGTGTCCTCCAAAGTGTACGGACAAGTGTATTTACTTTTATTTTTTATTTTTTTATTTGCATGTGTTTTTTTAAATACTAGGACTTGGTGTAATAAGTAGAAAAAGATCTGGTTGTCATGCACACTAAAATTTCATTTAGAATTTAGACTGAACTGATAAATTTAATATTTAAATATTCATCTCTCAATCTTTAGATTCATCTTAACTTAACTTTTTTATATATAAGATCTATAATTTTTTTTAACTTAATATATATTTATATGTTAGACTCATTATCTTTTTTAACTTTTTATAAATACATTTATATTTATTTTAATATCTAAATATATCTAAGTTCATTTTAAATAAATTTTATAAAACTTACTCTATTATTTTAATTCACTATTATTCATAAAAAAATTTAATTCATCTTAACTCAATTGACTTTATTATTTTATAAAAAAATAATACTTACAGTTGTAAATGTACAAACGTCGTATAATCATTTAAAAAAAAAAATAAATATGAAATTTATATAAAAAAAAATTAATTTTTTAATAATAAATTTTATTATGTTTTAATAAGATTATATGATATTTATATATTTTATTACTTTACCTAATATTACTCATTTTACAATTGCGTGGGTGACCCACACGTCAACATGTGTAAGGAGTGAAAAGACGGATTGAGGAGGCTGCAGTCTGCAGAGGAAGGGAGCAAAACAAGAGAAATGCTTTGGGTCCCGAATTCGGGACCCAACATGTCCCGAATGAGACTTTTTTTTAAAAAAATTTTTTTTTTATAGAATGATTAAAAAAATATTTTTAATAATATTATGAATTTTTTAATTTTTTTTAAAAATATTTATGATAATTAAAAAAATATATGAAATAAAAAAAATAAAAATTTTTTTTTAACTATTCGGGACACTTTCGGGCTACATCTCTCGGGAGATGTAGCAGTGCTCGCAAAACAATAAGGATGATAGATTCTTGAGTAATGATACACATATAATATATTGTACAACACATTATTGTATAATGTGTTAAATGAGGGGCATTATTATAAACTCAAATTATTTTTATAAGATAATTTATATTAATACCTCCATTTAACATATTGTTATACAACGTGTTGTAAAATGTGTAGGTAAATCATTTTCCTTCTTTTTTTTGACAATTACTTATAAAAAATTGTTGGTGTCACTTATTATTATTTTATTGTTTTCGGCCCATGGGGACGCGGAAGATCGATTCGCTCTTGCAGTACTCGGACGTCTAACCGACTAATCGACACGATCCGATTAATTAAACTCGGACCGAATCTGATTCCACTCAGATCAGATTGCTCGTCAAAGTTTCAGACCATTCCTCATCTTATAAAAAAGGTTCGTTCCTCCGTCAGATAAACCCCCCATTTTCCCTTGAGTGTTGATTTCTCTTTCAGATCATCTTTTTAAGGAGCTCAGTAGCATCTCTGACCTCCTCAACCGCACGAGTCGTAGTTACAATTTCCATGTACGTTTGGATCTCTCTCTCTATCTCTCTCTATATCATATCAATTTGCAGAAGGCTCTCTGTTTGGTTTCTAAGAGTACCGAGATCAAGAAAATTATCATGAAAATTATTCTATTATGTGCCCTTCAAATGCTTGTCTTTAACAATGACATACTTCGCCTGTGATTATAGGTCTGCGTTCCTATACTTAGCATGGATTGAGTAATTGCCTTTCACTTTGTATGCGTATTTATTTCTTTTTCAATAAAGACTCGTACTTTGTAATTTTATTTCCATGTATAAGAAAATGAAAAATATGTATATGACTTTAAAGTCTGAATCCTCATTGTGTAGCAGGTCTAATTCAGTCAGCATTGTCATGGGGGTTAATACCCATCTTAGTTTTAAATTTCAAGTAGTGGGTTGGTGAATTTTAACCTCGCTTTCTATACCTGGCTTCTATTTTATCTTATTTTACCCCCGATCGAGTCTTCTCACTTATTCGAAGTTTAGGACATGTTTTTTCTGCTTCAATATGAAATCTGAGACATTTATTTGCTTATTATTTATCTTGGGTGATTTGTACGGTAGAACAATAAATGGAGGGAACAGCGTTCACTCCTGCTTTGGAAGGAATACAGCAAGTGAAGCTCGAGGAAGGGGAAATACTGACCACGCCTTTCTTGGAAGTCTGCAAGCAGATACTGCCAGTTATAGGTGCTTTCTCTTGCCCCCCATTAGTTGCATACCAAGATACCATAACTTAGACGTCATGAATGATGAAACTATATCCAGAAGTGGAAGCATCGTCATGTCTATGAAAGTAACTGCATACTCCGTCTTAAATTTTGCCAATCCATAGTTGCCCCATTCTCAAACTTTCTACACTTCATTCTTGGTTTGAACCGGGGGTTGTTTCTCTCCTAGAATATGTACTTGTACAACTTCCTGACTCTTGGTTTTCACTTAATGTTATGGTGATCTGTAATTTGTCATGTGATATATAATTATGAAGTATAATCCATCGTCAAATATACAGCATGAGTACTTGCCAAAATCCGGGCTTGGTTCCTAGACAACTAACACATTAGTTCATTATTTCTGATGGCAGATAAGTTTGGAGCTGCTATGACCCTTGTTAAAACTGATATCGGAGGAAACATATCGGTAAGATTTCCTTATCATGTGTTTTTCAAAGTCAAGCTTGCTAGTTTGTCTTTGAGATGAATTACTTCTTATTATTTGTGATGTTGTCAATATGATAATTCTTGCAATGCATATCTATGATATTTTCCACTTCTGTTTTTGCTTAGCCATTTCTGGCTTCTAAATTGTTTGGGTAATGTTCAATAATTGTTTTTCTTAAACATGGATAGATAAAAGTAATCTTCTGAATTGACATATTTTTTCTTTGAGTTTCAAAAACTATATGTTCCTATTTCATACTGTGTTATTTTTTCTTGTAGAGATTGGAATCTAAATATTCTTCAAAACCATCCGAATTCAACCGCTTGTATGACATGGTGAGAACAGAGGTTGCAGCTAAAACAGCGAAAGCATCATCCAGTTGCACCAATGGTCTTCTTTGGTTGACAAGGTAAATGATACCATTAGTAGTATGTCACATGCTAACACTATGGATTACACCTAAACAAAAAAGGGGAGGGAGGAATGTAAAAGGAAATGAGTATGAAAAATATTCTCTCTCTCTCTCTCTCTCTGTGCATGTGTGTCTAGGCCCACCTTTGTGGCATTTACATGCCTTCTTTGTCAATGTGCTGCTCTAAGAACCTGAAAGAAAGTCTTGAATTTCCTTCAGCAATGAGTTCTTAATCATGTTCAAACCAAAGATTATTGGTTTTAACAAGAACAGTAATTCTGAACTTTTTTTTTATCTACTTATAAAAAAAATATTGTTGCTTTCTAGAATTTTTTTGTCTGAAACCGTCTTATGCATCTGTGTGAAGAATCTCAAAGGGAGCTTATGTTTTATGGTTGCCATTGACCAAATTGTGTTATTTTATTTGCTTTGAAAAATATGATTCCTTCACATGTTTGGTGTTAATTATGGTTGATCTTCAGAGCAATGGATTTCTTGGTGGCATTGTTTCGCAACTTACTGGAGCATAAGGATTGGAAAATGTCACAGGCCTGTACAGATGCCTATGGCAAGACCCTGAAGAAATGGCATGGATGGCTTGCTAGTTCAAGTTTCACTGTAATGTTTTTTTATCCCTCTTTTTTATTCTTAAATTATTAGTGGAAATGGAAACTTTGGATTATTAGAATTCTCTCCAATATATGTGCTTTGCAAAATTGTTATAAAAATGGAAACTTTACTTGGATTCAATATTAGTTCCAATATGTTACTTTTGACTTTTTTTCTTTGGTTGGTCTGACCTTTTAGACCTTCAAAGATACGTTTTGACCTATAACATTCTTTTGCAGGTTGCCATGAAGCTTGCTCCAGATAGAAAGAAGTTCATGGAGGTGATAGGGGGCAGTGGTGATATTTATGCTGACATAGAAAAATTTTGCATATCCTTTTCCCCTTTTCTTGAAGAGAATCACAAGTTTCTGGTAAGGTGTCTTTTACTATTGTGGAGCTGACTGACCTGCTTTAATGTTATGTCCTGCTAATTTTCAGTATTGGAGTCTGGCTATATTTTATTTGTAAAATTTATGATTTGTGACCGACTAGAAAACGCTGAGAAGATAGTAGAGGGGAAAAAACCTCTATCCCGGTCACAATATCTTTAGTAAGCTTTGAAATGACAACGTACTCCTGGATAAATGAAGAAAGTAACTGTAAGATTATGAATTTTGAGGTACAAGTCTAAAATAATGGGACAGGAAGTTTAGTGAGTTTTGAGAGACACAACTTTAAGCACAGAAATAGTGGCATTCATATGGTCTACTTCAGTTTTATCGAACTTTTCTTTTTCCGCAAAAACATGACCTCGAGTTTTGTAGAGCTATCTTAGTTTTTAGAGGCTCATGAAAGTTCCTCTCTTGACACAGGCTAGTGTTGGCTTGGATGATCTGAAGGCTTCATGAGGAAGTGACTCCTGATGAGTGGCTCTTGCTTCAAGTTACCCTGTTCTGTTTCCCTTCGCTGTTTTTCTTCTAGTTTCGAGTTATGGATAATTTGGCTTGGCTTCTAAAGTTTAAGACTTAACATATTATGAGATTTTCTTGGCAATTAACAAATTATAGGTTACTACAACCTATCGATCTTTTGAATCTTAGTTTATGTTCAACTTCCATTTTTACCGTCCTGGGAATTGCAGTGGTTCTCTTTTTTCAACCTGGCAATTCTAGTTAACATTTCTCCAGAAATTAGTATGCTACTTAAAGTGGCATGAACATTCTACTCAGCCTAAATGCTAATATGTTTGTGGGGGAGGATGGGATATGTTTAACATTTTCATGCTTGAAGTAAACTAATTAACCAGTACATAGCTCTTAGAAAAAGAGGTATTTGGATTGGCTATTGATCAGATCTTGACGACTCTTGTTTGCAACTAAGACAATGGAAAACTAATATCATTATCAATTAACACCAAATCAATGAATCTCTCTTTAAAATTTTGTAATTGTATGATCCGTGTGAATATGCAGACTGGTTCAGAGTCGGATATATGTCGGAGGGAACTCTTTGTACCTTTGTTGGAGAGAACACTCTAATCCTGTTTTTAAATCAACCAGCCAACGCAATAAATTTAACTAAATTTATCAACACTCAACCAATCTGACATTTCGTCGCAACATATTCGCAATTACAGTCATTTTTGTTATTTTACCCTTTAAATTACTAGTACTAACAATTTAGACCTTAAACTAATAAATTTTGGCAAAATTTGCACTCTTGTTCAAGATATTTGGCTGCTAAGCTTTTGTCGTATGTCTTATTTTTCATCAATCTTAGTTGTTAGATCTTACGTTGAATGTAAGGTAGCTTTGGGTAATGAAATAAGATGAAAAATTTTCAAAACTTATTACAATTTTCTTTCCAAATATCACTCAAACACAAAACTCTTTTTAATTTCAAATCTTTAATTTTTTTATCTAATCATTACAGCTTTTGCAAACTTCAAAATAAAATACAAAAATCAATACAACTTTTTCAATCTTCAAAATAAAAATAATATTCAAAAATAATATTTAAATAATTTTTTAACTTTATAATATTTTTATTCAATTTATTTTATCTTATTTTTAAAAACTCAATAAATTAAACATCTTAACTTAGATTATTTCATTACTATTTACAAAATTTCAAGATACTCCAAGTGTATAGACTAGTCCTAAATCTTTAACATCTAATAGTACTTTGAAAAATCCTACTCATCATCCTCACACCACATCTCACATGATATTTTAATTTTTTTTATCTTACTAAATGTGCAGCATATTGATGATGAGCATAATAACTCAATTAGTTTAGAAAGACTAAAACCAAAACAATTTTTTTTTTTAAAATAAAATAAAATAATTATAGTATGTGATATGTGGAGATAATAAGTAGCAAAACTCAAATTTAAAATATTATAAAATTACACTTTAGACCCTTTTAACAACAAACATGCCTTTGCAGTTTGCATTAACCTTAAAACTAACAAGTGTAACATTTAAAACCACAAGTTAACAACTTAAATTCTACTCAATATATACAAGATCATCACCACCCTGAATATATATATATATATATATATATATATATTATATACCTTGGTTAAGTAAGTGCGAATAGCTAATAAACAGTAATTTTCATCCACTATTTTTTTTCCCAATTTTGTCCCTCATTTTCTCCCCGTTTGATCCTTTAACGTATTCTTACAGCAAAAACTGCAAGCCTAGCTCTAGGCTTCAAGCATGCCACAACAAACCACCGTAGCACGTTGCCAACCTCAACGTTACGAGAGATTTCTCCTCACCGTGCGTTGAAGCCTAAGGCAATAACCCACGGGCCACAGATGTACCAAATTCACGTCCAAAGCCAGCTCTCCTCCATCCAAGGTCTCCACAGCATGAAACAACCTAACATGACCACAAAACAATTCTGCTTTCTCATTTCAAAATAGAGCATGCTAGCCCTTCTCTCCCTCGCTGGAAGCCATCACCAAGAGCCATCACAGAATACACCGAAAGCTATAGAAATCGACGACCAGTCACCCACCGTCACTTTGTGCTTTCCTGGTAAGCACACGACCGCCCCTCTCTACCTCTGTCTAAGATGAAGTAGATGACACACTCTATGGACAAAAGTCTAAGAGATTATGTGTTTTTTATTTTTATTTTTTTAAAACAAAAGACATAACATAAGTTAAAGATATATGGTAAAAAATGAATTACATCTTGAAAAGACATAGAATCGCATTTTCAACCTTGGAGGAAAAAAGACAAACAAAGTGATTGTTATGGCACGTGAGAGACACATGCCACCATGGGAGCATAGCGGTCAGTTAGGTCTGAAGTAACCGGTGGCTCTGGACCCAAAAAAGCAGCGTGTGGCGGCAGAAAAGCACCTTTAACGGAGTTGCGTGGATTTCACGAGCTCACTTTGAACTGCGCACGTGTGGCTCACGCGCAATGCCGTTCGACGAAATTTTAAATTTAAGCTTTCATTAGATTTTAAATTTAAGCATCTCTTTTTTGGATTAAAATTTTTAGATATTTGTTAAATTTGGATCTATCATTTCTGTTAACTTTAGATTAGGTTTACTTTATCTTATATAAATTCATGACTTCTATTTATTTTTTATGGATTTTTTTTTTCATTTTTTTTTTTTTCNTATCAAACCACGTGCCGAACATATTCATATCATTTCATATGATCCAAAAACCGATCCAAACATTTTCATATCACATGTACAAAAATTCTCAGATATCATATTCGCTCTTTTGCACATTTCAGAAATATGTCAAATATTGCTCATGTCTACGCTGTTCATGTCAAAAAGTATTTTTCTCTTTTCATACATATTTTATGAGTGAATGCAGAACACATAATTAAGGTTNTGTTGTTTTGGGCTCCAACCCTTGATTTCTGGACTCTCACCTGTAAATCCGCTAAAGCCTACCCCTTCTGCTTTCGATTTGACTGCCACCACCCCAACCATCCAACACCGCGTTGTCTCCTACGTACGGGGCCCTCGAACAAACTGCACTCCCCATTATTCTCCATCTAATTTTCTTCTTCACTGAGAATTTGCTGGAGAATATGTCTCGATTATCACATGGTTTCTTGGGTTTCTTGCTAATTTCATTTCAATTATTCTTGAAAGATCATATTCTCATCATTATCGAGAACTGAGGCGAATATGTGTGATGTGCTTTCAAACTTCCATTACTTGAAAAGCTTCTTTGTTATTTAGCCTTGCATAGGGTAAAAGGTTTCTGGTCCATATATATATAGCCAAGTACTTGGTGCCCAAATGGCGACCAAGGTGAAAGGTCTTTTGAAAGGCCTAAGATACATATCACAGATATTTGGTGAGTTTTTTAAGACTTCCTTTCCCAGATTGAATTATGTTGCACAAAGTTTACATGCAGTGCCCACAATCAATTCCTTCTGGTTGCAAAGAAAATGGTGTAAAAAACAAGAGTCCTGTATAATTTCCACTTTTCCATCAACGAAGCATGAGCATTACTTTTCCTACTCTCATTAATAATGAATGAATTGTTTCCTCAATCTGGATTTAAGAAATGTGAGGTGACGGGAGTGTCAATCATGCAGATGAGCAGAAAGAACCAGACATGCAAATTGGCTATCCCACAGATGTAAAGCATGTTGCGCACATTGGATGGGACGGCCCGTCTGCGAATAATAATACGCCGAGCTGGGTATATCCCATTCATCTCCATGCATCCTCTGTTTCATCAATTTCTAGCTTGTTATTAAGTAAAAACAGATTAATCACATGCAGATGTTGCCAAGCCTCATTGACACCTCGATTAGGTATCAACCATGCATATTTATGTGCACTATTCACGTAACTATGGTTGTGATGATCATATGATTTATGCAGATGAGCGAATTTGAATCTACCCCAGCAGTCTCATCCAGGTCATTGGACACTTTTGGAGAAGCTAAATTGACATCTGAAGGTTTGTATCTTCTTCTAAAATCATCTCTCTAACACATGATTACTCATCTATTACAACTTCTGATCCACCTAATTAAGTTCTTGATGTGGATTTATCGTAAATGCACATCTGTAGCAGCATGCACTTATTAAATGTTGCTCCAATATTATTGTTACTTTTGATAGATACGAAACGAACTGGCGCTGGAATTCAAGAATCCCTGCTCCGACAAATTAAATCAGCCGGAAATGCCTCGCCTGCCAACTCCCCCCGACGGAGCCTTGATGCACCAAAGCAATCCAGGCGGCAGCGCTCGACGGATGCTGTGTCGTCGGATTCCCCGAGCCAAGATTCACCGGGAAGTACCCGACACGCGAGACGTAACCGGAAGTTGAATATTGGGAATGACTCGCCATCACAGGACCTGCCTGCTGTCCCTAAACACTCTCGCCGGAGGAAGTCAAAGGGGTCATCCGGTAGCGGTTCATCAAAGTCGCAAAGGTCAAAAGACCATACTTCTCCACCCGACATCCCTTTCACGGATATGGGATCCGGGTCCGTATCTGGGCAAGAGTCATGAACAACATTAACGAGAATCGCGTAAAAATTCAGTTTTGGAAGAGCAGAAGAAAGAGAGGGAGGAGGGTGTGATGAATATTCAAGAGGAAACGTGTGATTTTTAAGTTAGATGTTTTAACCTAATCCTCTAATTAATATTAGTTGTTGTAACTTTGAAAGATTATCTAATTATTTTTCGTGATCGATATTCGGTGTCTTTTCGGTTTACTTCTCATGCTGATAGCTAGATCAGTTCAAGGGTGGAAGGTGGCCTGCTGGAAGTCCCAAGATTTTTAATTAGTTTACTTGTACAGGGCATAGGCGAAACACCATCGATGGGAACTCAAACAAGAAAGGAGCTGATATTCAAACAATTAGCGTAGTTGAAAGCACAAAAAAAATATCATACNATTAGTTTACTTGTACAGGGCATAGGCGAAACACCATCGATGGGAACTCAAACAAGAAAGGAGCTGATATTCAAACAATTAGCGTAGTTGAAAGCACAAAAAAAATATCATACTTCCACCAAACCCCAAAAGTGGATGTATGCATTCAGCCCTAAATTTAAAATAAGAAAACTTTTATATATGTAGTACATCAAATTGTAAAATAAATTTAACGTATCATACAAAATTATGTCAATTTATAAATTTATTTTTATGAAATCACTTTATAAGAAGCATGCTAAATAAATATAAACGGTGTAATTTCGTGGTGTTATTAGTTTCATTTAGATGCCAAAGATAGGTGGATTGCATTTAAATACAAGTTTATTATGTTTGGTTGGAAAATTTATCCAATTGAAATGTATAAAAGTAAATAGTAATCAAAGTAATTGATTATCTAGGAAAGATTAACTAAATGGGACCTTATAATGTTTTAATTTCTATAATATCATTTATAATTATGGCAGATTGTTATTCTCAAGAGAAAAACTTGCAATTGTTTGACTTTTTTTATTCTGTTGGCAAATTCCTTTTCACTAAAAAAAAAGTTTTACAATTTGAAATATTTATTGCATTCTCTACAAAAATTCAAAGTTATATAGCTGTACGTAGCAAAACAGGGAAAGCCTAGAAGATATCTCTTGCCCCCAAAGAGAATGAGATAAATGAGAAAGAGTTCAATAAAATAATGAAGGAAGCTGGTTCTAATTCATTTACATTTATTGGGGTTTATTATAAGAACAAAAGATCGGTTTGAATAAATTCTTTCATAACTTGTATTAATAAAATTACAATGCACAGTTTTAAATGCTCTAAAGGGAAGGAATGTGGGTACAAGAAAGTAAAAAAAATTGTAAGCATCCGTTTAGAGCACTTAGTTATTTTGATTGTTTAATTGTTAGTTGAAGCTGTGAAAGAAATGTAAAAAGATTAGAACCATCATCGCAGCGATCCTCCATTATTTTATCAAAATCATCCTCATTTATCTACTCCTCTTTAGAGATAAGAGGAACGTCCTGTTGTTTTACTATTACAATGTTTTTTATTTTTGTAGATAATGCAGTAAATTTTTCAAATCATAGAATGTTTAATTTTTTATAAAAAAGAATTTACCTGAGCAATCAAATAAAATCGAAAATAACAACGAGTAGTTGGATGAATGAACTTCACTATATGGTAGCTTTCCATTGTGCCTTGGCAAAAAATGCTTATGTATGAGGTTTATTAGAGACTTTTTAAGCATTGTGAAAGAAGTATACCTAATGGCCTAAAAGAATAATTTTTGTTAAGAACTCACATTTGGGCCAAAATTTAGGCTAATTGGTCCCAATTAAAACAAGTACAGATCAATTATATTTCAACGGGAAGAAGCTGTATTATATATGAACAGTATAAATTGACCCGTCCACACGTATATTGTGGATACTGTTCATAATACAGCTTCTTCCCGTTGAAATATATCTTATTGCATTCGAAGAAAGTGCACCAAGGAAACACCACATCTACTTCTAGAAATAAACTCTATAACTCTCGT
The DNA here is from genome assembly GCA_003123805.1 of Juglans sigillata. Taxonomy (NCBI): domain Eukaryota; kingdom Viridiplantae; phylum Streptophyta; class Magnoliopsida; order Fagales; family Juglandaceae; genus Juglans; species Juglans sigillata. The sequence continues at coordinate 557,784 of QEOY01000974.1, read as the reverse complement.
TTATACAATAACAGCTTGAAAGAGTCGATCGAGAACAAACCCAGTAGTCCAAACGAAAAAGGGAAAGTCTTCATGTACGTTAGGTTGTAATTGCAAGGACTGACTAATTCGCATAAGGGGGAAAAACTTGACTGCTTTTTTTTCAAGATCACGACCCATTATATATTCTAAACATCACTAATCTAGAAAAAGTATTCGGATTGATCCATATAATATAATATAAATGTCTTGACACGATACGAACACAACTCGTCAACACGATTTAACACTCCAATCGAAGGTGGTGCTCTGCAAATTGTTAAAAGAAAATAATTAGCATTTAATATTTCTATTATTCACGACCAGACTAATATTAATCACGACCAGACTAATATTATATCCTAATTAAACATAATACATACTGTTGAGTTTTGTCCCTCAAGACTAATCGATTGGGAACTTATCATAAAAAAATAAAAAAAGTTTAAAAGTAATCATTCAATAGTACTAAGGGCTCGTTTTAATCCTAAAAATATCTCATAATACTTGTGAATAATAATAAAATAATTTATAAATAATAAAAAATAGTCTGTAAATAATAATAAAATAATTTGACAATATCTTAAAATCAAATAAATATTGATCGAGCCGTACATTGTTCATATTTAATTAGACATAATTAAATAGACAGAAACATGAGAGATCGATTGAGGGCTCCCGACCAGTACTACTGTAATATTAACCTGATCATGATGAATTAAAACCAACGTACGTACGCATCGACGATGCTATTCTTTTGAAAAGAGACGGTATTTAGATTAACGACGTTAATTTTAACGGAAAAATAATAAAAAATGTTAAAACAAAATTTATCGATAGCCACTTTATATATATATAAATAGATATATATATATATATATTATATATATTGCATCCTCGATCTAATATAAGCCTCCTCGATCGTCATTTTAAATTCTTTGGATTTTTGCTGTCCTAATTCCTTCTATATATCTCCAGTACACATACATGAATAAGTTGCATTTCGCATGTGATTAATTAAATGTTATAACAGTTTTTGTGATCATTTGACTTCTGAAGAGGGAAACAAATCTTAATTAGAAGCCATGAGTACTACTAATTGATAATTGAAATGTTGCAAATTAATTAAGCTGCTGATCAATGTTGCAAATTAAAATTAGGCTGTTGCATTTTTGCATTTTCAGATTACGACTGATGTCTCGATGGATTGAATATATACATAAGAGTCGTGCTAACACCACCGACAAATTCTACCAAGAAGGCTAAATGCTTTAAATTTTTTTTTTTCATATATTTTTTTATATCCTTAAATATTTTTTAAAAAAAATCACAATATCATTAAAAAAATTTACTTAATCACTAAATAAAAAAAATAAAGTATGGTAGAGACTTTCGGGACCTAATCTCTGTGAGTTTAACATTATTTTTTCTTATGCAAATTAGTCGGTCCTTGCAAGTTTTTTTTTTTTTTTGATCATCGGTCATTGCAAGTTGCAAGTAATTTTTTATTTTATTTTTGAAAATAGAAAATTTTCATTTCAGTATTACCTCATAACTGGAACGTTACATAGTTTGTCTTGCAAAACAAAGGAATTAATTCCTGATGGACCCCCTTCCATCCAAACAAACTCTTCCAACACATCAAGACCCAGCTTAGCTAAAGTGTGAGCTACTCTATTGTTTTCTTTGTGTGTGTATTGTATTGACCAATTCATTCTATTGTGTAAAAACAGTTTTATATCTTCAACTATTTGTCCATGCCACTCCCAACAGCAATTATTCCTATTTACAGCTTGTATGATCCCTAACGCATCGCCTTCAAAGATGACCCTCTACCAATTCAGCTCCTCACAAAGCTTTATCGCTCTCCACAAAGCTTGTAACTCTGCAACTACTGGTGTACATGTACCTGCAACAGAACGGCAAAGTGACAACAAAACCTCTCATTCTTCATCCCTCACCACAATCCCTACCCCTATTTTATTCTTTTTTGTATCCAAACTAGCATCCCAATTCACCTCCACAAAACCCCTACTTGGTTTCTTCCATTTGTCTCCAATTTTCTGCATTTCCCCTCCTCTCCTAACCCCAACCAAATCCCTTTTAACCTCAACAAAAAACTTTTGACTCTCTTCAACTTGTCGAAACAACTCCCCAGGTCCTTTGAATTTCTTTTCGAAAACAAAGGCATTTCTCCTCCACCACAAGTTCCTCATCAGAGTTGCTACTAGATCAAGTTTTTGTCGTGGAAGTTTCTTTATCATCAGCAACCATACATCTATAAAATCCCCATCCATCCGATGCCATTTTTGCACTAGGCCCTTATTATCAGCCCACACATCACGAGTAGCAATGCAACTCCACAACACATGTCCCACTGATTCATTCTCTCTTCCACACACCGGACATAGCGGATTTTCCACTACTTTCCTTCTAAACAGATTCCACTTGGTAGGTAGGCTGTTCACAACAGCTTTCCATATAAACACTTTTACCACTTCAGGTGTATTCAGCTGCCAAATACTATTCCATACCATTTTATCACATTTTGCCACTGAAGAACATCCTTTATCTCTGCCTTTCCTAGATCTCTCCAAGTGGTAACCACTTTTGACACTATATAAGCCATCCTTGGAAAAAGCCCAAATCCTCTTATCTGGTGCATTAGAACTATTAACTAGTATGCCACAAATAAGATCAAGCTCCTCTTTCAAGAAAGTATCATAAACTAGCCTATGATTCCACCCTCCATTAAGCAAGAGTTCTTTCACTTTTGCCTCTGCACACAGGTTCCTTTGAGGGGATTGAATGCTAAATTGAATGGGTTTTGAGATCCACTTGTCCTCCCATATCTTCACCTGTTCACCATTCCCCACCCTCCAAACCAATCCCTCCTTTAACAAACCAATAGAACCCCGCAGACTCCTCCATATTTTTGAAGGCTCCCACCCCAATTTAGCTTTCAGCAGGTCAGAGTGTTTAAAATACTTATCTTTCAAAACCCTCGCAGCAACAGATTGTGGCATGGTCATGATCCTCCAACATTGCTTTGCCAAAAGTGCAGTGTTGAAACTTTGAAGCTCTCTAAAACCCATACTCCCTTCTGTTTTAGCAGTTCCCATTTTTGCCCAACTCTTCCATTGGATTCTATTTTCATTTTGTTGGGAACCCCACCAGAATTTAGCCATTAATGCAGATATTTCCTTACAAAGTTTCACAAGGAGTTTAAAAACATTCATGTGATAAGTTGGGACAGCTTGTACCATTGCCTTCAACAATACTTCTTGGTGAGAGGAAATGGTTTTTCCAATTACTAATTTTATTCCACACCCTGTCTTTTATACCTCTAAACGTATTATATTGCGATTTCCCCACCATCACAGGTAACCCCAAGTACTTTTCACAATTATTCTGGATCCCAGCCCCCACATCCACTCTGATCCTCTCCCTAATATCTGCCTTAATGTTAGAGCTAAAAAACAAAGTTGTTTTCTGCCTATTTAAACATTGACCTGAAGCTTCCTCATAGATCTGCAACAATTCTTTTATCTTCAACCATTCTTGCCAAGAAGCTTGCCCAAACACCAAACAGTCGTCTGCAAAAAGCAGATGTGTAACTCGAATCCCCCCTCTAGCCATTGAAACTCCATTCAAAACTCTATTCCTTTCAGCTTGGTTTATGAGAGTAATTAACCCCTCTGCACATAGGAGAAAAAGGTGGGGAGATAAAGGGTCTCCATGCCTGAGACCCCAAGATGGTGCAAAAGAGTTTCTAGGTTTTCCATTCACTACTATGGCATAGGAAACTGTTTGAACACACTGCATTATGAGACCCACCCATTTTTCACCAAAACCCAATTTAACCATTACTGCCCTTAGGAATCCCCACTCTACTCTATCATACGCTTTTGAAATGTCAAGCTTTAAAGCCATACTCCCCTTATTTCCTCTCTTCTTCTTCTTCATGGAATGGAGAATTTCATAGGCTGCAATTTATGTTATCAGTAATAAGCCTCCCCGGTATAAAAGCACTTTGGTAGCAAGTACGCTTAACTAGCACGATGCGGTACTTTGCCCCTTTTTTCCTTGGGTGCGCAATATAATAGACCGGCACTAATCAATGAATTATACGTCAATGCAAATACTTATAAACCCGGAGGACTGGGTACATTGTTTTCCATTCTAATTTCTAACTAATATATATAGAAATTTTACATGAAAATCTTATACCTCACACCTCCACCGAATCGAACATGTGATTTATTATTTTTATTTTTATTTTTTTTATCTTAATGCTTATAAGTACTATAAATATATATAAAAAGATCTCATAAAAATAAACTCGCAAACTTCAATAGTTTCATATAATATATATATATATATATATATATATTAATTTGGGGGAGGGGTATTGAACTCTAGACCAACATTTTGGAAGTTGGGGGTTATGCCAACTAGACCACAAGTCTTTGGCATTTCATATAATATATTAAATCTACTTTACAACAAAAATAAATTTACAATCTAATGTTATACAGCTACATCAAACTATATCAATTTATAAATTTACTTTTTATGAGATTTTTTTGTTGCTACATATTTCTCATATTAGTTTATCAAATTATGGATAATATTTTCTAGTCCAACTATTATTTCTAATTTTACTTTTTTTTTTTAAAAGAAATAGTTGATTGTTAATTTATTTTCTAGTTTGTAAAAACATATTATATATGTCTACATACACATGCAAAATGTTAATAGATGAGATTCTTAAACTTATTTTAGAAGCCGATTATGCATTTGTGATACGTACGTGTCGTCATTTGATTAATGTTAATTTGAGAATTAATTCCGACGTGGCGCGCAGCCAGTTTTCCACCCCTAAAGAAAATGTTTTGTTGCGAATGTGAAGGCCGGAAAGTCAATATATATAGGTAGAAAGAGTATGCATGGCTGCCCAACTGCATGACTTGGGTCTTACCTCAATTCCTCTCATTCATAAACCTTGACGTCCTAAAGTTGCTTCTTGGTCCAAAATAAATGGAATATTTTACTTGGTCCAAATTATTAACGTATACGTCATGTTCAATTGACTAATATGCCCACGAAAAATGGGTCTGCTTTCACAATTCAGATCACATGCATGATCCCGCCACATATAACATGCTAGACACGGTTATTAACAGTCTATAAATAGCATCCAATCCATGAGCCTTCTGCAACATCCATCCCTACACCTTAATTGCTTGATTTCACCATTTAGTAGTACTCATGGCTGCTAAAAGATCTCCCCTCTTCTCCTTGATCACTCTTGGCCTGATCCTCCTTGCCCTCATTCCTCTCCTTTCTCATGCAACAACTCCACCTCACTCTTCTGACCAAAAAACATCACCCTTTGGATTTCTCAAGCATCTTCAGGGATGCCACAAGGGTGAAAAGCTCGAAGGTATCCATGACCTCAAAAGGTATCTTGAAAACTTTGGTTATTATCACAAAACCAAAATCAACACCGATGCCAATGATGATGATTTTGATGAACTCTTAGAATCTGCCGTCAAAACATACCAGCAAAATTATCATCTAAAGGCCACTGGGACTTTGGATGCTGAAACGGTATCAAAGATGATGATGCCTCGTTGTGGCGTAGCAGATATCATCAATGGTACAAACTCGATGCAATCGGGCAAGAAGAAGCATCACCACCGCAAGGGCTCATTCCATACCGTCTCCCATTATAGTTTCATGTCTCCAAGTGCTCCAAAGTGGCCATCCTCAAAGTATCATCTCACGTACGGGTTTCTCCCAGGAACCCCAACTGAAGCCATGAGTCCTGTAGCACAAGCATTCCGAACATGGGCAGGAAACACCCACTTCACCTTCTCACGGGCTCAAGCCCTGTCAAACGCAGATATCACTATTGGTTTTGGAAGAAGGGATCATGGAGATAGGTTTCCTTTTGATGGAACTGGTGGAACCCTTGCTCATGCATTTGCGCCAACAAATGGAAGATTCCATTATGATGCAGATGAGCCCTGGAGTGTGGGTGCTACTCCGGGTGCATATGACTTGGAGACAGTTGCTTTGCATGAAATTGGGCACCTTCTTGGACTCGGGCATAGCTCAGTTCAAGGAGCAAGCATGGAACCCAGTATCTCTCAAGGAGTGACTAAAGGCTTGCATGCAGATGATATTGCAGGAATTAAAGCCTTATATAATGTTTGAGAAATGTCTAAGAATTTAATGGGAGTAGAGTATTATAGAATAAAGCATTTGTTGCTTGTAAAATAAATTGTGACGATGATCGAAGTAGGCCATATTGTTTTGGCAAGAAGAGGGATATAGTTTAATAAATTAGCTGTTAAGATTTATGTCTTTAAGCATTAGATTGAATTTTCACTTTATTAATAAAGTCGAATTTAGATAATCGTGAATATCTTGTTAATTTGGGCAATTATAACTCCTGAGATGAATTGATGTGCTCAGTTATAATGTATGCTAATAATTAGGTGCATTTTATTTTCTTACTTGAATGATTGTTAATTTAGATGAAAATTAATGAGTTGGCATGGTTGAGGACAATTGTCAAATTTTCATGGATCTTTCCTCATGAGTATGCCTTGTTATAGATTTTCGGATGATAGAAATTAAGGCTACTAAATGCTCATTTTCCATAAAAATAAAAAATCAGAGCACCAGTACCTTTGAGGTTAAGGATGCCTTTGAGCCTGTGATGATCATCTCCCTTTTGATATCCCAAAAACCTCCCTGTGAACTAAAAAGGGTGATGTTTTTTTTTTTTTTTTAGTTGTGTGAGGATTGAGATCATGAGGCCGCCGAGGACGAGACTTTAAGGAGAAAAGGGAAATTAGATGCTAGAAATATTATGAAATGCCTAGACTTTACGGAGATGCAAGGAAACAAAATAATTAAACTGGAACACTAATAATGAGAAACACAAAATAATAAGTTAATAACAAATCTAAAAGGAAAAAAAAAAAAGGATTAAAAGAAATTGTAGCATAAGATTTTTAACAGTGCACTAATATTTTTCCGTCTTCTCCTTGATCAGTCTCCTCTTCCTTGGCCTCACTGATCCCCTTCCTTCTCATGCAAGAACTCCACTTGACTCGGATGACCAAATTAAAAATCATCGTTAGGCCGGATGTCACAAGGGTGACAGTGTGGCGTGTAATTCGAAAATTGATGATCAAGTCCGGCCCATTTGGATAATTTCCCAGCGTTTACGAAATAAAGCCTTTGAGTGTGACGCACTACTAATCTTTTACCATATATAAAGCAGAATCATATAATTTCAACGTGACATTTATCAAGGAAGAATAAAATTTTATCATCTGCCAATTCACACGTAATGGAAGATTTAAACTAATGAAAGCTGATATGCCAAGATTGCTGCAAGTTGTCACAATTGATTAAGTAATGAGCAGTTTATCATGATCATGTTTTCCCTATTCTTGCTGTTTCATATATCACTCATGCGGCCCAAAGAGAAGGAGATAAATGTGAAAGATTTCCCTTGGCCCCAAAGAGAAGGAAATAAATGAGAAAGATTTAAAAAATTTTCTAATTGAATTTTTGCTCTTATAAGCAATCTCAAGAAATGTAAAAAAATTAGAACCATTCTCATAGCGTTCCTAAATTATTTTATTAGAATTTTTCTCATTTATCTTTTGGGGACAATTAGAGGAACATCCTGGTCCTTTTTTTGTTTTACTATTACAATATGTCTTTTTTTTAGATAATACAGTAAATTTTTTAAATCATAAAACCTTTAATCTTTTTTGAGAACAAATTTACCAGAGTAATCAAATAAAATCGCAAATAGCGATAAATAGTTACATGAATGAAATCCACCATATGGTAGCTTTTCATTACATCTTGCCAAGAAATGCTTATGTATGAGATAGGGTTGTGCAGAAAAGGCGTCAACCCGCACCATCCGTACCAACCGACCCAACCCGATCGATAAAAGCGGGTTGAACTAACTTGCAGGTCAAACCCGTTAATTGTCGGTTTTGATCTGACTAACTCCCCAAATCTCAAACCCTAGCTGCCATCCTTCCCCTTCTCTCTGTCATCGCCATCAACTCCGTTCATCATCATTGTCGACTCCATTTGTCTTCCTCGTCGACTCCAACAAGCAACAAGCACAGCCTCAAACAGGGAGAAAATAAGGAAAATCACATGACCGCTCTGACTCAAATAATACAATCACATTCACTTCCCCACGACCCAATAACGTAGCCCTCGTCCACTAAGCAACCAGAAATTCATCACAAGCTGGTTGATTAATCTACAAAGCTCACCTTAGCTAAAACATTTTGGTAGCCCGAAGAAAAATATCACGCGACCCAACTCATCCCCATTGAGGAGAATTTTGCATTGCAAAGCTTCTGTGGTGAACTCATCCAGTATATCTTCCACGTCGTAGGCCAAGTCTCTGAGATCATCAAGCCAAGCTTTCACCGTCGTTTCAGTGAACTGCTTCTCCTCTGCATCACCAAGGATCTTTCGAATTGTTGTTATGGTTTTACCCCATTTTGCCAGTTGTTGTCGAAGTCCTTGGCGAGCAAATTTCAACAATTAGGGAGATGCCAATCGGTCAAGGAATGGGGTCGATTTATGTTTTTGGGCAGCGGTCTTCGTAGCCAATGATCATCATGAGACCCAACCAAAAAACATCACGCGACCCAACTCATTCGGGAAATGTAGAAAGAAGCAGCTCTCCCACCGCCATTGAAAGAAATTAATCGAGAAAATATGTAAAAAATAGTGAAACGAAATTTGAATGTTCTTCTCGATGGGGATGAGTTGGGAGGAACGAATGTTTAGGGCTTGGAAAAGAAATGGGGAGATCGGTTTTGCCTTTATGTTCTCAAATGGCAGACGGGTTGACCCGACTAAAGTCGGGTCGGTTCTTTTCTTGTTGGTCTGGACTCGGGTCGGGTCGGGTCTCAAAACCTGTGCGGGTTGGACGGTGTGCATGCCTAATATGAGATTTATTGGAGGCTTTTTAAGCATTGTGAAAAGAACTATCTAATGGCCTAAAAGAATAATTTTTCTTAAAGAATTCACATTTAAGAAACTCTTTTTTTTCAAGTGTTATTTATTATCTAATTTTGTTTTGAATTTGTTGAAATATTTGTTGAGGAATAAATGTTTAGTCTTGACAACAAACAAAGCAGGGAATAAAAAAATGCAAAAAAAGTTATGATTTGAAGAATACTTATAATGCAAGAAATTACATTGAGAATGCTAGATGAGTTGAATTTCAAGAGAAAGGAGAAAAGCCTACAAGTGCTTGACTTTTTTATTCCGATGATTTGATAGGTTCTTTTTCATTTAAAAAAAAAAGTTTTACAATTTAAAATATTTATTGCATTCTCTATAAAAATTCAAAATTATATTGTTGTAGCAAAACAGAAAAAGCCGAAGATTTCTCTTGTCACCAAAGAGAAGGAGATAAATGAGAAATATTTGAATAAAATAATAAAGGAACGTTATAATGGTGGTTCTAATTTAAATACATTTACTAGGATTGATTATAAGAATAAAGGATCGGTTTCAAATAAATTCTTTCATAATCTGTATTAATAAAATTACAATGTACAATTTTAAATGCTCTAAAGGGAATGGGTCCAAGAAAGTAAAAGATTTGTAAGCATCCGTTTAGAGCACTTAGTTAATTTGATTGTTTAATTGTTAGTTGAAGGTGTGAAAGAATTTTTTTAATTGAGTTTTTGCTCTTATAAGCATTCTTGAGAAATATAAATAAATTAGAACCATCCTCATAGCGTTCCTCCATTATTTTATTAAAATCTTCCTCATTTATCTGCTCCTCTTTAGAAATTCACTATATGATAGCTTTCCATTGTGTCTTGGCAAAAAATGCTTATATATGAGATTTATTAGAGACTTTTTAAGCATTGTGAAAGAAGTATACCTAATGGCCTAAAAGAATAATTTTTGTTAAGAACTCACATTTGGGCCAAAATTTAGGTTCATTGGTCCCAATTAAAACAATTCCCAGCTATTGTTGGTGCCCCAAAAACAGAAACCAGTTCTATACCCAATCTTTCTTTGTCTAGGTAGTACTTACAAGTAGAGATCAATAATGAAATAATTTCAATGTTGAAAGGGAGGCAGGCCCAAAGATATTCATGACCTCCATTGAAGATAGGGGTGGTAATATATGACACGATCCGTTAATTCAACATGAATATGACATGATAATCACGGGTTTGGGTTTAATTTTAATAGGTTCGGATAAAAACAGATTGATCCGTTAAGACATGATTGTTTAACGGGTTGATAACGGGTCAACACATTATAATCCATTAAGAAAGTTCAAGTTATAATTATATCCGTATACCAAATGTAAAATTGTTAGGATTTTAATTTTGATATTTTTATTGTTTGGATTGTAATTTTAAATTTGTAGTTAGTTTTTTTTTTTTTTAGATATTGTGATTTTAACATTTCTATCAAATTATACTAAACTTAATAAGGTCAAACGGGTTAATCTTGAGTTTGTTCAACTCAATTACATAAATTGGTTGAAATGGGTCGGGTCGTGCTAACTTATTTCGTAATATTCACTAATGGGTTGACACAACACAACCCATTATGTTAATGGATCGTGTTAGGCAGGTTTGGGGGGTGGGATGAGACACAAAATTCTCATCTCATCTCATCTCATCATTACACATTTTTCAAATCCTCATTAAAAATATATTAAACAATTCAACTTTTTTAAATCTCAATTCATATTTTTCAAATCTCAAAATAATAATAATATTAAAACATAATATTTTAAACTCTCAAACAAAACACAAAATTTTCATATCACTCCCCAAACCTGTCCAGAGTTTGAGATTTTGACACGATAAGTTTAATAGATCATGTACGGATTGATCCATATAATATAATATAAATGCTTTGACACGACATGAACACAACTCGTCAACACGATTTGACACTCCAAATCAAAAGTGGTGCTCTGCTAATTGTTAAAAGAAAATAATTAGCATTTAATATTTCTATTATTCACGACCAGACTAATATTAATCACGACCAGACTAATATTATATCCTAATTAAACATAATACATACTGTTGAGTTTTGTCCCTCAAGACTAATCGATTGGGAACTTATCATAAAAAAATAAAAAAGTTTAAAAGTGATCATTCAATAGGAAGGGCTCGTTTTAATATTAAAAATATCTCATAATATTTATGAATAGTAATAAAATAATAATAAATAATCTGTAAATAACAATAAAATAGTTTAACAATATCTTAAAATAATTATATTCCCAAACAAGCCTTAAAAATTAAAACATAAGTAAAGCTATCACTACATGTGGGCAATTCTCAGATGCATACAGCATGTGGCATGTAATTCCACTTCCAAAGTACAGTTCGAAAGTAGACGATGAAGTCCCGAATTCTTAATAAAGCATATGAATAATCTCATGCACTAACTACTAATTAATTAATTTATTAATTTATATATATATATATATATATATATATATATATTGCATCCTCGATCTAATATAAGCCTCCTCGATCGTCATTCTAAATTCTTTGGATTTTTGTTGTCCTAATTCCTTCTATATATCTCCAGTACACATACATGAATAAGTTGCATTTCGCATGTGATTAATTAAATGTTAAAACAGTTTTTGTGATCATTTGACTTCTGAAGAGGGAAACAAATCTTAATTAGAAGCCATGAGTACTACTAATTAAGATAATTGAAATGAAGCAATTAATTAAGCTGCTGGTCAATGTTGCAAATTAAAATTAGGCTGTTGCATTGTTGCATTTTCAGATTACGACTGATGTCTCGATGGATTGAATATATATATATATATATATATATATATATATATAAGGTTAAATGCTTTTAATTTTTTTTCATATATTTTTTTATATCTTTAAATATTTTAAAAAAAAAATCAGAATATCATTAAAAAAAATTTACTTAATCACTAAATAAAAAAATTAAAGTATGGTAGAGACTTTCGGGACCTAATCTCGGTGAGTTTAACATTATTTTTTCTTAAGCAAATTAGTCGGTCCTTGCAAGTTTTTTTTTTTTTTTAAACAACGGTCCTTGCAAGTTGCAAGTACCTAACTAGCACGATGCGGTGTTTTGTCCCTTTTTTCCTTTTTTTTTTTGAGTAAACAAGTGTCAATCTTCATTAAGAGAGGACTTACAAAGTTGATTTGAAAAACAAATCAATTACAATCGTTAAAAAACTCCCCAGTACACTTTTGTGTCTGACATGGTCTAGTCCATATAGTAAATCTTTAAAGACCTAAATCTTTAGAGAAAATACCCCTTTGTCCACGACAGAGGTTACAAAGCCCCATACCCTGACTAGGCAGGGTAGGGTGTACCAAACCCCAACAACCCCGTCAACGCGGAGGGGGGACTAATACTTCATTCGGACTAAGGTCCGAAGGTACTAATTTTTTTGGATTTTTATTAACCTAAAAACTACATTACACATAGAAAACTACAAAGAAACACACTGCAACAAGAGAAAAACAGGACACAGGGGCTGCTGTGGCGGGTGCAGAACACGCGCCACTCTGGGAAGAGAACCGCCAGTCGACCTTGGAGATCCCGGACTCACCGACTCTAGAAACGCCGCACGTGGTGTTGGCAGAGGGCTCCCGGGTGGTGCATGGAGGTCATGCGCCGAACGACGCCGAAACTTCGAGCCGCTCGTGCGGGCTACTCGCCGCTCCGTTTGGTGCCGCATTCGGTGGTCCTTAAGATCGGCGGCAGGGCATCACCGTGGCGGGGCGCGTGCTGGCCTGAGGCGGCGGGAAGACCCAGATCGGCGATTCGCACTTATTTCCCCTGATAAAAACACAAAAACACAAAACAAAAACTACATGAAAGAGAGGGGAAGGAGAAGAAGGGAGGGAGGGGAAGGGAGCCGAAGCTCCCACCCCTCTAGCCGGATCTGCGAGAGAGAGTTCTAGGTTTCGGCTGCGAGAGAGAGTTCCCTTCGTCGATTGTTGTAGTCAATAGTTTGGACTATAGTCCTAACGACCAAACATTCTTGTCCCTTTTTTCCTTGGGTGCGCAATATAATTGACCGGCACTAATCAATGAATTATACGTCAACGCACATACTTATAAACCTGGAAGACTAGGGTACGTTGTTTTCCATTCTAATTTCCAGCTAATATATATAGAAATTCTACATGAAAATTTTACACCTCACACCTCCACATGATCAACATGAGATTTATTATTTTTAATTTTTTTTATCTTAATGCTTATAAGTTCTATAAATATAAAAAAAATTCCATAAAAATAAATTTACAAACCTATATAGCTTCATATAATATATATATATATATATATATATTAATTTGGGGGAGGGGTATTGAACTCTAGACCAACATTTTGGAAGTTGGAGGTTATGCCAACTAGACCACAAGTCTTTGGCATTTCATATAATATATTAAATCTACTTTACAACAAAAATAAATTTACAATCTAATGTTATACAGCTACATCAAACTATATCAATTTATAAATTTACTTTTTATGAGATTTTTTTGTTGCTACATATTTCTCATATTAGTTTATCAAATTATGGATAATATTTTCTAGTCCAACTATTATTTCTAATTTTACTTTTTTTTTTAAAAGAAATAGTTGATTGTTAATTTATTTTCTAGTTTGTAAAAACATATTATATATGTCTACATACACATGCAAAATGTTAATAGATGAGATTCTTAAACTTATTTTAGAAGCCGATTATGCATTTGTGATACGTACGTGTCGTCATTTGATTAATGTTAATTTGAGAATTGATTCCGACGTGGCGCGCAGCCAGTTTTCCACCCCTAAAGAAAATGTTTTGTTGCGAATGTGAAGGCCGGAAAGTCAATATATATAGGTAGAAAGAGTATGCATGGCTGCCCAACTGCATGGCTTGGGTCTTACCTCAATTCCTCTCATTCATAAACCTTGACGTCCTAAAGTTGCTTCTTGGTCCAAAATAAATGGAATATTTTACTTGGTCCAAATTATTAACGTATACGTCATGTTCAATTGACTAATATGCCCACGAAAAATGGGTCTGCTTTCACAATTCAGATCACATGCATGATCCCGCCACATATAACATGCTAGACACGGTTATTAACAGTCTATAAATAGCATCCAATCCATGAGCCTTCTGCAACATCCATCCCTACACCTTAATTGCTTGATTTCACCATTTAGTAGTACTCATGGCTGCTAAAAGATCTCCCCTCTTCTCCTTGATCACTCTCGGCCTGATCCTCCTTGCCCTCATTCCTCTCCTTTCTCATGCAACAACTCCACCTCACTCTTCTGACCAAAAAACATCACCCTTTGGATTTCTCAAGCATCTTCAGGGATGCCACAAGGGTGAGAAGCTCGAAGGTATCCATGACCTCAAAAGGTATCTTGAAAACTTTGGTTATTATCACAAAACCAAAATCAACACCGATGCCAATGATGATGATTTTGATGAACTCTTAGAATCTGCCGTCAAAACATACCAGCAAAATTATCATCTAAAGGCCACTGGGACTTTGGATGCTGAAACGGTATCAAAGATGATGATGCCTCGTTGTGGCGTAGCAGATATCATCAATGGTACAAACTCGATGCAATCGGGCAAGAAGAAGCATCACCACCGCAAGGGCTCATTCCATACCGTCTCCCATTATAGTTTCATGTCTCCAAGTGCTCCAAAGTGGCCATCCTCAAAGTATCATCTCACGTACGGGTTTCTCCCAGGAACCCCAACTGAAGCCATGAGTCCTGTAGCACAAGCATTCCGAACATGGGCAGGAAACACCCACTTCACCTTCTCACGGGCTCAAGCCCTGTCAAACGCAGATATCACTATTGGTTTTGGAAGAAGGGATCATGGAGATAGGTTTCCTTTTGATGGAACTGGTGGAACCCTTGCTCATGCATTTGCGCCAACAAATGGAAGATTCCATTATGATGCAGATGAGCCCTGGAGTGTGGGTGCTACTCCGGGTGCATATGACTTGGAGACAGTTGCTTTGCATGAAATTGGGCACCTTCTTGGACTCGGGCATAGCTCAGTTCAAGGAGCAATCATGGAACCCAGTATCTCTCAAGGAGTGACTAAAGGCTTGCATGCAGATGATATTGCAGGAATTAAAGCCTTATATAATGTTTGAGAAATGTCTAAGAATTTAATGGGAGTAGATTATTATAGAATAAAGCATTTGTTGCTTGTAAAATAAATTGTGACGATGATCGAAGTAGGCCATATTGTTTTGGCAAGAAGAGGGATATAGTTTAATAAATTAGCTGTTAAGATTTATGTCTTTAAGCATTAGATTGAATTTTCACTTTATTAATAAAGTCGAATTTAGATAATCGTGAATATCTTGTTAATTTGGGCAATTATAACTCCTGAGATGAATTGATGTGCTCAGTTATAATGTATGCTAATAATTAGGTGCATTTTATTTTCTTACTTGAATGATTGTTAATTTAGATGAAAATTAATGAGTTGGCATGGTTGAGGACAATTGTCAAATTTTCATGGATCTTTCCTCATGAGTATGCCTTGTTATAGATTTTCGGATGATAGAAATTAAGGCTACTAAATGCTCATTTTCCATAAAAATAAAAAATCAGAGCACCAGTACCTTTGAGGTTAAGGATGCCTTTGAGCCTGTGATGATCATCTCCCTTTTGATATCCCAAAAACCTCCCTGTGAACTAAAAAGGTTGATGTTTTTTTTTTTTTTTTTTAGTTGTGTGAGGATTGAGATCATGAGGCCGCCGAGGACGAGACTTTAAGGAGAAAAGGGAAATTAGATGCTAGAAATATTATGAAATGCCTAGAATTTAAGGAGATGCAAGGAAACAAAATAATTAAACTGGAAAACTAATAATGAGAAACACAAAATAATAAGTTAATAACAAATCTAAAAGGAAAAAAAAAAAGGATTAAAAGAAATTGTAGCATAAGATTTTTAACAGTGCACTAATATTTTTCCGTCTTCTCCTTGATCAGTCTCCTCTTCCTTGGCCTCACTGATCCCCTTCCTTCTCATGCAAGAACTCCACTTGATTCGGATGAAAAAATCATCGATGGGCCGGACAATGTGGCGTGTAATTCGAAAGTTGATGATCAAGTCCGGCCCGTTTGGATAATTTCCCAGTGTTTACGAAATAAAGCCTTTGAGTGTGACGCACTACTAATCTATTATTATATATAAAAGCAGAATTATATAATTCTAACACGACATTCTATTTAAAAAAGTAGGCATTCTATCTATTAAATTTGAAGTGTTATATTTATGAAGGCTAAACCTTTTAAAAACAATATTTCATTTTGAATCGATTCAAGACTCTACTTAAAAGCACTAATTCAATATTTATATTGTTTTGTATTTTAAGCGGAGTCATATGACTCTGATGTGATATTCTACCCATAAAAGTAAAATATTAGTCTCATTTTCCTCAAATTACCTAATTGAAACAAAATATGAATCTAAACCATAAATTATTCATATTTAAATCTAAACCAACTACTTAATTACATATTTAAAATATTAGTCCCATTTTCTATAAATTACCTAATTTAAATAATATGAATCTAAACCATAAATTTGCTTAATTTAAATCTAAGCTAACTACTTAATTACCTAATATTAATTCTAAACCCAAATAAAATATTAGTCTCATTTTCCATAAATTACCTAATTGAAATAAAATATGAATCTAAACCATAAATTATTCATATTTAAATCTAAACCAACTACTTAATTACCTATTAATTCCAAACCCAAATAAAATATTAGTCTCATTTTTCATAAATTACATAATTGAAATAAAATATGAATCTAAACCATAAATTAATCATATTTAAGTCTAAACCAACTACTTAATTACCTATTAATTCCAAACCCAAATAAAATATTAGTCTCATTTTCCTACTAACTATAATCTAACCCAATTGCATGCTAAATCACATACAAATCGTGATGGTGTTTGGACTAGTCCTGAAAGATAAGCAAATTATGTAAGTTTAAAATTTTTATTTGTATTGTCTAATAATATTTTTGTTATTTATACTATCACTAATCTTTTTTGTATAGGACAAGATGGTATCTTTTTGTATAGGACAAGATGGTATCACTTAAGAAAACTGTTGCGGCTCCATCTAATGAATCATCTGCCAACGATGTTCAGATCTTTTCTCAAGTTCTTGGACCACGTTCTGGATATTTAAGGGACTTAGGACATTGTGTGAAGTCTTTCTTAATATCATCATCCTCTCCTCAAGTCAAATCGAATAACAACTCTCGAAAATTAGATGAAGCAATACTCAAGATAGAACATTTGAGGTTTACGCATAGAGAGTTGCAGACTCAATTAGATCAGACAGTGGATTTAGAGGTGAGATTAGAACAAAACATGCAGAAAAAGATGGAAATTCAATCCCAAAAAATGCTCGAATAATGGCAATTAATGATGTCTCAAAACACTATGCCACCACAATCCTAGAACTTGTTTTCTTTACTTGTTTTTTTATTATTTGGACTTACAAATGTGATGTTTTAATTACAATATTTAATATTAGTTTCATATTTTGAATTAAGAGTTATGTATTATGAGTACCGTTAGAACGTAAAACACCCAAATCGAATGATAAAGTGAAATTCATTAACCTTTGAATGCATTTTAACTTTAGTTTGAACTAGCGACCAAAACCATTCGAATGACTTGAGAACAATCAATTCTGATCGAATATATTAATTTTTCGTTCGAATTGACTGCACATTGAACATTCAAATAAATAATCTTTTTTCGAACACATTTGTCATTATTCAAATGTACCATATATCGTTCAAACACAAACATTGAACCACCTATTTGAAGAGATGTTTTCAATTCGAACGTATATGAATCGTGTTTGATTAGATTAATTTTGTTCGAACATAAATGTATATGTTCGAACAGAAATAAACTGTTCGAACACTTTGTCCATTCGAACATGATCAAATAAATTCAGTCGTTTGAATCAAATTTCGATAGGGTTCGAACATATGCATTTGTGACACATGTTGGCATCTGATTAATCTTGATTTGAGAATTAATTTCGATGTGGCAACTAGTTTTCTATCCCAAAGAAAATGTTTTGTTGCGAATGAAAAGGGAAGGGCAATATAGGAAGCGTATGGCAGCCAAACTGCATGATCACTTCATTGGTCTTATGTACCTCAATTCCTTAATGATAAACCTTGACGTCCTATATAAGGTCTCCGAAAGATGGTTCTTGGTCCAAAATAAATGGATTAATTCATACTTGTTGGTCCAAATTATTAACGTATACTTCATGTTAAGTTGACCAATATGCCCAAGAAAAATAGGTCTGCTTGATCCCGCCATATATAACATACTAGACACACATTATAACATAATTACTTTTTAGTAACGATTGAAAAATTGTGATAGTTCCCAATCCGTCACTAAAATGCATTTTTTGTGACGGTTTTTGGAAATTGTCACTAAAGACAAATGATTTTTTTTTCTTTTACGTTCGAACAGAGAGCAAATTTATATTCGAACGTCACATATACGTTCAAACACTATGGCTACCGACGTGCGAACGTAAAATAGTTTGGCGCAACGTTCAAACGTTAAGTGTAAATTTAAATTAAATATGACTCTAATTTAAAAATGATGTGGTTTTTATAGTGCATAAATTTGTAAACAACGCTAAAAAATTTTAATATATATTTTTATACACAATTTGTAAAATATAATTATATATTTATATGTATAAATATATTTATGTTTATATATACATATATAAATATATATTTTTGTTTATATATATTTGAAGTGTAGTAATTTAGTATTAAAGTTGAAAAATCTAACATTAAAAAAGATTGAGAATTGAAATTAAAAATAATAGATATATTAAATAATATTGTTTCTTGCATATATTAAAAGCAGAATAAAAAATATGATAGAATTTCATAAACAACACTCACGTGAACGTGTTGTTCACGAAATTCGTACTCCGTATCTCTTCGGTCAAGCTATTAACCTTCTTGTTGAGGATACCTACACGATGGGCTATCTCGGCAACATACTTATCTACAGCCACGATCTGTCAATCGATATGTGCAGTCGACTATGTTTTCATCGCATCAACCCAAGCAGGTCGCGCATCTCCTACATATGTACTCATCGGCTGCTAACTACTACTCCCCACATTGGGCTCGGGCTATGTCGGAGGAGCTTAATCCGCTACAGGGGGTGGCTGATGTCGAGGATACATCCTCGTCTGTCCAATGCTATGTCGATGCGTGCTCATGTTGAGGGGGCTCATCTTATCTGTGACCCGCTCCGAGCAAGTAATAGCCGGTTGATGATGACACAGTATGGGAGATTGTCCGTGAAGACGTTGCTCGGCTTGTAACGGATCCTCTTAAAGATGCGCAGTGGCAAATCGATAGGATCTCCATGTGCCACTCGTATAAAAAACTGTGCCCAATTCTGACTAAATGTGGTCTTATGTACAACAGGATCTAGGTTTGTTGCAACAATAAGATACAACATGCGGAAGAAATGTAACATATGTATTTGGTTGAAGGCATTATTCCTTTCGATCTGCGTGCAATTTCTAGAACCATTAAGGGGTATACATGGAGCATATCCCCATATAAAATTCTCGTACAGTCCCAGTGTTAGAGGATGCATCCTTAGACATGGAGCATATCCCCATATAAAATTCTCAAACCATTAAGGGGTATACATTCTCCCTTAATGTGCAGATATTTCCTAGCCTCTGCTGTTGATCACATCTCTGAGGTTTGTCTGCTCCCATTTGAGCTCGTCAAACTCATTGATCAGGAGCTCTCGCTCCACCATAACAGTACAAGTCCCAATCCGAGCAGTGTCTGAAGTGGCTCATTCCTTCTCCCATTTCCGGGTATGCAAATGATAAACAATATCCTGAAAATAGAAAAGGAAAAAAATTATTAGTATTATTGATGCATCTTTCGTATTAATTTTAAATTGCTCTGCATTAACGTTCGAACATAATATAACATATGTTCGAGCGTTTTATCTAAAGATGCACATTTATTAGATAAAAATTATATTAACGTTCAAACATAATATAATATACATGCTTGAACGTTAGGGGCACAACAGATAAGAATTTTGAAATATGTTACATTCGAACGTTACGTCTTCTAGTTCGTTTGTATGTTTTTCCTTTCAAACGTCAATAACTTACGTTCAAACGTATGTTTTTTAGTTCGAACGTATGTTTTTACGTTCGCATGTATGTTTTTTTACGTTCGAATGTATGTTTTTTAGTTTGAATGTATGTTTTTTATGTTCAAACGTAAATTATTGACTTCTGCAACGTGAAAGGCAAAATAGCAGATAAATTAAAAAGTTGTACGCTAGAACGTTAACATTAAATGTTAGAACATAAGTGCGTCGAAAAGTAATGTTCAAATGTAGAAAGGATACTTTCGAACGTGGAAGGGCTATGCAATTGCAATGTCATATGTTCGAACGTTCTGTTAAAATGTTCAAACGTTTTGACACAGAATGACTGAGTCGACTCAGGCATTATCGAAAATCACGTACCACAGGTCTAAGTAGATAAATGCCACCATAGAAATGAAGTATACACTCCAAGAAACTTTCTACGGTGTCCATTTGACCAATGTAAGAGGACAAAAGAAACATGTAAGAGGACAAAAGAGGGATGCCTGCCTTTTTGTGACAATTGTGGCGGGGTTTGATAGCAGAGGCGACGATTTGATGGTGGCGTGCAATGGTGGAGAGATAACGATTTAGTTCTGAAAATGACGTTTCTCATTTCAGTTTTAGGCTTAAATACACCAAACGTTCGAATGTCATTCTGAGTCATGTTCGAATGTTTGGCAATTTAATTCCCAAAAATATATTAATAATAGAATACAGTGTATTATATATATAATATTTTATATACTATACTATATATATAGTATATATATAGTATAGTATATAGTAATACTTTTAGTATATAACATATAATATTAAGAGCAATGCTACACAACCTCCAATCCTCCGCACACCATATTTTTTCAAAATTTTAATATTTTTTAATATTTTTTTAAAAATATTTTTTGAGCTTATTCTTTTTAAACTAATTCAATTTTTCTATTAATTATTCATATATTAAATATTTGATAAAAGAAAAAAAATAAGAAAAATTAAAAAAGTGTGGTGTGTGGAGGTTGTGTGAATAGTAGGAGGTTGTGTAGATTTTTTGTAATATTAAACTAATACTATACTAATATATTATATGGTATAATGTTATAATATATAACATTATCCTAATACTATTAGTACTTATCCTAATACTATTAGATATATACTAATACTATTCACTAATACTATATATAATGGAAAAACAATTCACAGTATAAGTAAAGGATTGTATGCATTTATAACAAGACATACAATCATTCTTATAATATTTTCGTATACCATATTTTATTGAGTATAAGTTAGAATATTACTAACATGATCATTAACATATATTAGCATTGCATATGGTCGGTTATACCGCTTGTTTTACATGCTTTCATGCATATGGCCGATTATACCGCCTATTATTATTTTTATTATTGTCATCAAATAATATTATTAGTAGCTATTTATTACCAGAGATTTACACCTTTGGTATCAAAGCCATATGCGATTATTTTGTTGTATTATTATTATATCACATACTATTATTACAGGCCGGCCAACTGGCCAACTAAAAGGTTGGTGGGATCATTATCCTTCAAATGTTGCATCTCATTCTCAAGATTACTCACCTTGGCATCTACCTATCAGAATCCTGAAAATGTACATTTGTCTCCAACATATTCACAAGTAATTGGAGATGATGCCCAAATATACACATTGAGTAAAAAAGAATTTAAAATTAACAAATAATATCTCAAATAAGATTATATGAAAGAAGAAAATAGTCACAAAATATTAGTATTTTTCTCAACTTTTCAAAAATAAAAAGAGATTATATTCAAGAGAAATATTATGAGTATCTAGAAAAAATACATACATGTAACTATTATAATAATACATACTAACTACTGAATAGCGTCCTAAAATAACGTTCGAACCTACATTATTTACGTTCAAACGTTAAAAAAATGCAGGTATTTTCCCGCTCAATTTCTTCAGATCTATGATGATCTTTCCACGTTTGAATGTTTTAGTTTAACGTGCGAAGGTGAATCGAGATATATGAGATGAAATCGATTGACATTCAAACGTTACATTATAATATGTTTGAACAGGAAAAGAAAAATGCGGGAAATTTCTTGTTCAATTTCGGCACCTCTGTGATTATCTGAAACATTCAGACTTTAAAATTTTACGTTCAAACATTAGTCGATGAAATTTACTGGGAATTTATAAACGTTCGAACGTCAAATTTTTGCATGTTGAACATGAAAATAAAAGTGCAAGAAATTTCCTGCTAGATTTCAGACTCTGTCATATGAAGATACGTTCGAACGTGTATATTTAATGTCTGAACGTTAATTGCAGAAAATTTAGCTAAATTTTTTTATCGTTTGAACGTTATCTGAAAATTGGATAGGATATTTTAACGTTCGAACGTACAACTTAAACGTTTGAACATTACATCTAATGATTTAGTTTTTGCATGAATACATGCACGGGATTAAGCAGACTCATTTCTATTACTTCTCCCATGTGCGCAAATAACCGAGAGAGAGGGTTACAGTGAGAGAGAGTTGAGTGAGAGAGGGTCATGGGTTAGAGAGAAAGAGGGTTAGAGTGAGAGAGAGTTGAGTGAGAGAAGGTTAATATTTTGGAACTCTAGTTCCATTGATTTTGGTAAGGAAAAACTATTTTTCTTTTGTATTTTTTTGAATTTTATGATATTTGTCTTGTGTTTTTTTTTTTTTATATATATGCTTCAAATAAGTTAGTATTGTATTTTTTTGAAGGATTGATTGTTTTGACAAGCTGAAAACTTTTGATTTGTAAGAGCATATTGTGAGTGTTAGGTATATTTTTAAACTTTAGTAATATGTTTATACATTTTGTTGTGATTTTATAAGAAATATGTTTATACATTTTGGTGTGATTTTATGCTTACTCTTGAAATATTTTGATTATTGTTTGTGAATTGTGAATAGTTTGTGAATTTATGGTGTTCATTGATGAATTAATATGTTTAGAAATATTGTTGTGGGAATATTGTGAATATGTTGTTATATGAATTTAAAATATTTTGATTATTGTTTGTGAATTTTTATTGAATATGTTTATATGGTTAGAAATATATTGTGTTTAGGTTGTGGATTTATGTGAATTTTTTGATATAATATTTTTTGGTGTTTTTTGAATTTATGAGTGTTAGGAATATTTCTAAAGTTTAGCAATATTTTTATATATTTTGTTGTGATTTTATGTTTACTCTTGAAATATTGTGATTATTGTTTGTGAATTTTGTGAATACTTTATAAGTTTATGGTGTTCATTGATGAATAAATATGTGTAGAAATATTGTTGTGGAAATAATACGAATATGTTGTGATATGGATTTGAAATATTGTGATTATTGTTTGTGAATTTTTATTGAATATGTTTATATGGTTAGAAATATATATTGTTTAGTTTGTGGATTTATGTGAATTTTTTTATATAATATTTTTTGATGTTTTTAAAATTTTTGAGTTTAACAAGAAAATTATAAGTTTAGGAACTCAATTTAAATAAAGATTAAAAACATTTAATATACATTTAATATTATAATTAATATTTAATATTTAATAAGTATATATAATATATTCATACTAATTTAGTTAGAATATGATTATTATGCAATTTATAAGAATAGTATAAAACTTAATTTTAAAAAAGAAAAAGAAAAGTATATAACTTAACTATATAATATACATATAATAACTATAATTAATAATTACTTATTAAATATTCTTACCATTGTGAGGTTCCAAATCATTATATATATATATATATATTTATTTATATAAAGAAAGTAAAATTACTCTTCAAGAAAATAGTCTTGAACCTACCAAATAAGTAGAGTTAGAATAAATAAATATACTTATTTAAAATAAACTATAGAGTAAATAAATAAGTATCAAATAAATGCTTATATAGAAATTATATACTTATTGTCTATATAATAAATAACTCACTCAATTAAGTATAACAATTAAAATTTTAATTTAGGAATAATAATAGTAAATGGTTGACTAAATTTTAGTCTAATTGTTTAGCTGTCGTAGTTTCTCCGACCTTGAGAGTTGTCAATGCGAAGAGTTTGTGACAGTTAAGTAATTAGATTAAAATTTAGACATTTTTTCAAGATCATTCTCCTTCGTTATCTACTCAGGAAACTTTGAAACATATTCTTCTATCTCTCTCTAGTTTAACAATTTAACATGCACTACTATTTGTTTGATATTGTTAATTCAAACAACATGAGGATATTGTTTATAGTAATTTTTGATAGGTATGGTGTAACATTACATAAATAACCTTAGACTCGTTTGGGAATTAGTGTATATTTATATGTCCACTAATTCCTGAATTGTCCAGTGTAGACAGTTTGTGATTATATTATTTGTATTACACATTTTTGTTACTCCTACTCTCCACGTTTAATATGAAGTTTCGGTATCTTCCTCTACTGTTCTTCGGGTATACTGTTTGTAGGGTCACAATCTCTCTATTTGAACATGTATACTTGGAGAACTATAAGGAGGTGCTGCCAAAATTTCTATTAATGTGGAAAGTAGTAGAATGACGAGATTTGTGCAATATGGATAATATAATCTCGAATGAGATAGGACCAACTACCTTATAAAAAAAGTAACGAGAATTGTAGCATGACATACATGTAAATTTTCTATCCTCTACATTTTTTTTTTCATCGTATAGTTCCTAAATTTTGTATAATTTCTATATAATATCTATTTTCAAAGATGTGGACTTACCAAAATTAAATTAAATTTAATAAGAGAAATAATAAACTTATTAATATGTACCTCAAAGTTTTTTGTTATATAATAATAGGCTTTTTAAATGTATGGAGTCCAAATTGAAAGTAATACAAGAAAAATCATTTAAGCCTAATAATCTAAATGAAAAATAGTTTAGAGGTTTTATCCTCTAGATTTCATTGAGTAAGAATAGAATTTATTTAAGGTCTCAATTATAATATTATATGTTTAATGAGCTACAAAAATATCTAAATTTTACATAAAACATAATAAACTAACTTACATGCTAGAATAAAAGATAACCTTCTAAAATATCACTTGATAATTTTTATGAAAAAATTAAATTCTAAATATTCAATTACACAAATAATATTAGATGGATATTATTTTATGAAATATTATCGTCAGAAATCTGAAACACATATTAAGTAGTACTTATAAAATCCTATTTTTACGTGTATGTAGCAAATTATCGAGATCTTATTTTATATGTAGTAATATTTTTAAGATTTTTTAATTTCTATTCATTTTATATAAATGTATCACATGGTAAAAAAGTTGGCCCCTCCTCAAAGAAATTACTGGTCCCGCGATTGGCCACCATGTTCCTTTCTGCCGCTCGTTTCCTTTTCCACCATTTATTAGGTACGTTGGGTGTTGGCATCAGAAGGTCGCTCTCTAGCAATGACATATATTAATACCAGGCACGACTAACCCATGCATGATCTGTTATTATAAACGTAAAAATGTACGTACGTAGTTTACGTTAATATATTCTTTTTAGTAACTGATCAGCTTTTAATTTTGACTTCCAAGCGTAGAAGCTGTCAAAATAATATAAGAGTAAATCCCAAGATCGAATTCACAGGGACAATGAGAATTTAACAAACATTTCATTTTTGCAAGACAACATACTACCGTTTGTAGTGACACGAAAGTTTAAAATGATAAGAAAAGAGTAAACTAAATGAGCTAGCAGTGAACAAAAATAATAAGAAAAGAAAAATAAGATTTAGAAATTAACCGCTAACAATATTAACACCTAAATGAGGTTATTTACTAAGGGAGTGTGGAATGAATTATGAGAGAAATTGTCGGGAAGTTCAAGCATAAATAAAGCTGAAAATAAAAAGAATCTATTTTTCTAAAATTGCTAAAAATCAAGAGATTTAAAGAAAATGTGCGGAAGTTGACTTAAACTTGTAAGAAACAATTAAACAAACACTTGAGATGCAATTTTCGTCCACTAATTTGGTGATGGATTTACTTCTCTTTTCATATTCTCTCAACCATTCTCTCATTCCTAGAAATCATGGTCGGATAATATAGCAATGACCTACAATTTTTATTTTAATAAAACTACTGGACAAATTATATGACAAGCATAGAAAAGTGAAAGAAAAACATCAAAGTCATGTTACCTGTTTAAGTATCAATTGTGCCTTTACGTCTACAACTGATCTAAATCAAGAACAAAGAACTCTAATCTTTTCTAGATGCACATTGAAATATAATCCATCAAGTTAATCATCAAAAGTACTAAATATCAAAGAAAATCCAATCCCAAATAGTTATGGGTTACTCATTGAATCCCAAGCTAAAAACCTAGCCTATCATCTCTAGATTAACAAAATGTAAAAAAAGATTAAATTCAAACATCTTTAACTACTGCACTGAATGAAAATTGCAAAATAAAAATACTGTAATCTCAAAATCTGTTGAAGCCCCGAAAACTAAGAAGAAAACCAAACGAAAATAAAGAAGAANTAAACCTGAAAGAAAAAATATCTCCCAGAAAAAAAATGCTGAAGAAAAATAACACAGATGAAAACTAAAATAAAACCTCCCCCCAAAAGAAAACTGCCGGCACACGAAAATTCTTTCCTTTTTATACTCTCTGTTTTGCCTCATTTTTGTGCGTTTTGAGTCAGCGTTTCACGTCTGCAGTGCCCGCATTTTGATCTCAGCTCTTGCATTCCAGCTCCCGCGTTTCACCTCTCCGTTTCGTGCGTTTTGAGTCACTGCTGTGCGTGCGTGAGTGCTCCATTTTCGTGCGTTTTGCGTCTCGCCCAGCTCGCGTTCCACTTCGTCCGCATTTCACGTCTTCTCTGCGTGCGTTTTGCTCAGCACCCATTTCTCTCCAGCCCAGCCTTTTGAGTCTCTCCCTTCTGCTGCGCGTTTCGTCCCTACAGTGCGCACGTCTTAGCCAAGTGCGTCTTCTCTGCGTTTCACGTTTGCTGTTCATGCGTTTTGATCTGCCCAACATCTCTCCCTGCAGTGCGCAGCCGAGCACCATGCCATTTCTTGCTTCACTCTCTGCCTTGCAGTCCTTTTCCGTGTGCGTGAGTCTGGTCATTTCTTGTTGTTGTGCCAGTTGGGTATTTCCAAAAATATCCATGTGTTTTAATATTTTTTCCATAATGCCCTGCAACATTAACAAAATATCAGAATAAAATTTGAGATATTAATCAGAATTTAACATTGAATCAAGTATTAAAATTTACTATATAATTAAGTGCTTACTTCATTTTTTTGTTAAACAAATCATTCATTTAGTAACTTAATTATGTAATTTTTAACACTTTAATATATGTCATTGCTAGAGAGCGACCTTCTGATGCCAACACCCATGTGTTGTAAATCCTTTTCCATCATTTATTAGGTACGTTGGGTGTTGGCATCAGGAGGTCGCTCTCTAGCAATGACATATATTAATACCAGGCACGACTAACCCATGCATGATCTGTTATTATAAACGTAAAAATGTACGTACGTAGTTTACGTTAATATATTCTTTTTAGTAACCTTCCAAAAATATAAGCACATGGATGAATGATTTGTAGCATGTTAGCTAGGGCTACTCCATTATTATATAGTAACATCATGATTAATTAGAATCATTAATTACTTTATTTCTGGTTGAGGTCACTGCAAGAGAATTGATTTTTTGGGACGATGAAAATTCAACAAATATTCTGCATGCATAGCTCCTTCTTCATACTGATTAGGGTTTCGATCTGGTTTGAAGTTTAAGCCTAGTTTTACAGGATATATATACGTACGTTGATCTCTTTCCATTATTAATTAAGCTTTCCTGGGCTGCACAAATGAATAAATATTTTGTCCATGGTTAATCATTTTTTACAGCAAGAATGAAGCGACTGATCAATCTTGACTTTGGCTCAGTACTGCAGGCCTAGTAATTGGCAGTGTTTTGGATATATAAGCGCATATATAGTGTCACAAACCCCCCTGCAAGACACATGACATCAATCAACATAAGTAGTTCTCAAATATCATTCATTTTAAAGCTTTTATGGCATGGTGGTGACTTAGAGACAGGTCAAATATTAAAGATCGGATCAAGGAAGCATCCGGCCTAAACCTTGCTGTGCCCTTGCCCTGTC
This sequence comes from Juglans sigillata, assembly GCA_003123805.1. Taxonomy (NCBI): domain Eukaryota; kingdom Viridiplantae; phylum Streptophyta; class Magnoliopsida; order Fagales; family Juglandaceae; genus Juglans; species Juglans sigillata. The sequence goes on along the minus strand of QEOY01000974.1, from coordinate 529,256 downwards.
AACGTCCTCCCCAACCCCATTCTGGTTTGTTTTCTTTCTATCATCTTAGAAGTTTTGGTAACAACTGTTCCAAGATTTTTATGCCTAAATCAGATCGAGTCCAAAATTTAAAATACTATGCGTCATGTCTTGTTAGAAGAAAATACTAAGAAACGGTAAATTAATAGTTAAAACTAACAAATAAAATCAAGTTATTACGAAAAATATAAAAATTTAATGAACTAAAAGCAAAAGAATTAGAAAATCCAAAGGCCTAAGCTTTAAAAATAAAATAAAATTATGAGAAATAAACAAAAAAGAAAATTACAATTGGGCCACTCACGAGGTGGCATCATACATGCATANTAAAGTGCAAATTGGAGAGAAATCACCCCCTAGGAAGAATCTTTCAGGCAAGGGCGATGGCTTGTCCAAAAATCCACGGCCCCATGGAAATATAACACCACCGGAGATCCCAAAGTTGAGTGCAGCATGATAAAAGCCAAAGGGTACAGCATAACGAAGATCTAACTCCTGTTAAAGAGGGGAAAAAAAATCCGAGAGAAATTATACAGAGGGTATATTGGACCTGACTAGATGAAGTTATATCAACTTCAAATCTAATATCCAGAAAAGCTACCAAAATAATAAATCAATAAACTGGAAGCATATATCATATCGGGGTAGATATGATGAACCAAAAATCAATGATTAACTTGAATATCCTCTGAGCAGGTGACCAGCTTCAAGATGGTATAAAGTTTGTGAAAAGTCGGAGTCTTAAACCAATAGTCAGTAATTACATAGTCATTTTTATATCATAACAGAACACCCATGCATACAAACAGCTCTTTTCATTAGCGAAAAAGAATAGCAATCTCATTCTACAAGAATTTATTCCCAATTCAATCTATATCTGTAACGTCTCAAGAGAGGCCCAAGTCTGGGCCTATACTCCAAATGACTAGTCAATGATACAATTGGAGCCCCATCGAGCCCATTATAAAGAGCAATAACTTTTCATTCGCAAGCAATGTGGGATCTCATATACCACCTACCCTTATCACTTAGTATGGGGTGTCACAATATTTTCCCTTAAATTCCCAACGTCCTCATTGGGCCTGTCCGTCATAAATGACATGGCTCAAGTCCCACATTTCTGGTTGGATAGGCTCTAATATCATTTGTAATGTTCCAATGGAGGCCCATACAACATTTAGGCCAATACTCTAAAAGGACTAGTTAACGATATAATTATAACTCCATTGAAGCCATTATAAAGAACAAGAACTTCTCATTCTCAAGCAATGTGAGATCTCATACACCACCTACCCTTAGCACTCAGTATGGGGCATCACAATAGCCAATCATCTGAAATTATGGTCCATCACATTTGTGCATTCCCCCACACACACACTTCATTCCATCTACTCTTCACGTAATCATGGATTTATATTGAAAGGGAAATCAGGCTCCCCAAACTCATAAAACTGGAAAGTCCCAATGCAATAGTAATTCCCATTTGGCAGGCTATGTTTACTTGGATTATAAGTACCTACTACTTAAACTGATTGCATTGACGTACGTGTAAACTATGGAGAAAAAAAGTGCATATATATTAATCAGACAGACTCAAAACGGGTCATTATGCTTTATATGAAAATTAAACACATAAGCTAATAAATGTTTTTTTAAATAAACTTGGAAAATTAGAAGGAAAACCAAAAGCAAAAACACAAGATCAGCAATAAACCTGACGCAAAAACCGCAAGCTCCTGTGATCTGGTGCAAGGCCACCTACTTGAGTGGTAGAAACAAAAGCATATCCTTTAATAGGCCTCACAGATGAATTCCTCCTGTCAATCTTAAATGTGTACTTTAAAGATGAAAGCAAACTATGTCCAAGCTGCCTCCTTACCGACCTGGATGACATTTTTGATGGATCCGTTAAGGTACGCCATCCAAGGTTGTATACTAAGTCATGGTGCCTGGTGGAAAGCAATCCAAGAGAAAGGCCCAACAGTCGTTCTTTATAAGAAGAGAACTCTTGCCAATCTTGGGATAGCAGGGATACTCGTACCAGCACAGGAGTTAACAATCCTTTGAATCTGGGCAAAAACACACCAGCACTGACCTCTGATGTTTGGTTAGGACCATATGCCACTGACCCATCCCAAACATCCCCATGACCGAACCAGTTTTTATACTTGAGAGAACCTTCAACGGTCCAAGATCTAGCCTGCAAAAGCATTGTAAAAGTTCAAAAATGATATGACATGTANAAATGTAATAATAAAAAATATAATTTTTAATAATAATATATTAAAAATATAATAAAAAGAAAAAAAAATATATAATATATTATAATAATAAAATGAATGTGCAAGTGAATGTTTGTTTTGTTGTTGAAGGAGGGAGAAAATGAAAGGATTGTGTGAGAGAGAGTGAGAGGAGAGATAAATAATTATTAAAATATAATTTGTAGGGTGAATAGTAGTTATCCAAATTTGGATAAGCACTATTCATAGGTAGCTAAATATTTAGATATGCATAAGCTAATGTGGATGATTTTAAGACCATATTATATAAATATAACTTTATATATGTATATACATAGACCAATATTAATGCTATTAGGAGGCCACAAAACATATTCAGCCCCCCCGGTACGTAGGAAAGTACTAAGGCTACCCATGAAACTGCATGACTTGGGTCTTACCCCAATTCCTCGTCAATAAACTAGCTTTGACGTCCTATATACGGTCTCCGCGAGCAGCTTCTTAGTCCAAATTATTAACGTATACTTCAGGCTAAATTGACTAATATGCTCAAGAAAAATAGGTCTGCTTTCACATGTCCCGCTAGAACATACTAGCTAGACGCGGTCAGCAGTCTCTAAATAGCATGCAATCCATGAGCCTTCTGCAACATCCATCCGTACAGTACGTTAATTGCTTGATTTCACCATTTAGTAGTCATGTCTGCTAAAAGTTTTTCCCTCTTTTCCTTGATCACTCTCGGCCTCCTCCTTACCCTCATTGCCCTCCTTTCTCATACAACATCTCCGCCCGACTCTTATGACCAAAATACACATTATAAAAAAATTATTTATTTGTGACCGATTAATTTTAATAAAATGACTATTTACAGTTAAAATAAGTCTATTTTAATCACAAATAATTTTTTCGTCGCAATTAAATGATCACAAAAATCTATTTTTCTTGTAATGACATCACCTTTTAGATTTCTCAAGCATCTTCAAGGATGCCACAAGGGTAAGAAGGTCAAAGGCATTCAAGACCTCAAATTGTATCTTGAAAAGTTTGGTTATTATCACCAAACCAAAGCAACACCCATGCCAATGATGATGATTTTAATGAACTCTTGGAATCAGCTATCAAAACATACCAACAAAATTACCATCTAATGGCCACTGGGATTTTGGATGTTGAAACGGTATCCAAGATGATGGCGCCTCGTTGTGGCGGAGCAGATATCATCAATGGTACAAACTCGATGCAATTATGGCAAGAAGAATCATCGCCACCACAAGGGCTCATTTCATACCGTCTCTCATTATAGTTTCATGTCTCCAAGTGCCCCAAAGTGGCCAATCTCAAAGTATCATCTCACCTACAGGTTTCTCCCAGGAACTCCAACTCAAGCCATGAGTCCCGTCGCACAAGCTTTCCGAACTTGGGCAGGAAACACGCACTTCACCTTCTCGCAGGCTCAAGGCCAGTCAAACACATATATCATTATCGGTTTTGGTAGTAGGGATCATGGAGACGGGAATCCTTTTGATGGAACTGGTGGAACCATTGCTCATGCTTTTGGGCCAACAGATGGAAGGTTCAATTATGATGCAGATGAGCCCTAGAGTGTGGGTGCTACTCCCGATGCATATGACTTGGAGACAGTTGCTTTGCATGAAATTGGGCACCTTCTTGGACTCGAGCATAGCTCAGTTCAAGGATCAATCATGGAACCCAGTATCTCTCCAGGAATGACTAAAGGCTTGCATGCAAATGATATTGCTGGAATTAAAGCCTTGTATAATGTCACTACAAGAAAATCGTTTATTTGCTATCAATTCTTTCCTATGAAAAGGATTATTTCAAGCCCAGATGAGTTCTAAAATTTGTCCAAAACCAGACCAAACCGAATCGATTACACCCCTAGCAGAAACCAAAATTTCACAATTATTGCGTTATTTGCTCAAGCGAGCCTTGAGTGAACTTTCGGTTTAATGTTCATAATTTTTAATATAACATTTGGTATAATATAGAAATTTACCATATAACATGTTAAAAAAAAAAAAAGATGAGAAGTTCCTTTGAAGAGAGCAAGAATTAGAGGAACCAACTCTCAAGTCTCAACTTGTGCAGTGCCATATTGTAAACGATAAACCGGAAAATTTAGGCTAGACTGGACCGAAATTAAAAAAATTGAAAGTTCCAGTTTTTTATGATGAGTTAGTTCGTATTAGTTCTTAAATTTCAAAAATAAGTGTATATCAATTCATTTTTGAAATTTCTCCAAAAACGGACTAAACCGTACTAGTTACACCATTGCTAGTAAAAACCATAATTTCACAATTATTGCGTTATTCACTCGAGCGAGTCTTGAGCGAACTCTCTGTTTGATGTTCTCTCAAGTGACATCTCAATGAGTGTCAAGCGAATTCTCTGTCTGAGCTTCACTCAATTAATCTGTCACGCGAACGTGGAGTAAAGTTTTTGTCTGGCAAATCTTTCTATCTGGCGAATCTCAAGTCATAAATAGGGTCAAAAAAATTTCCTAGGGCCGTTGCCCTCAAACTGTCAGCCCAAGACTCGTTGGAAATTAAAAAAAAAAAAAAAGAAGTAGACATGACGAATTATTGTCAAGTCAGCTCATCAAATTGAGCCGCTAGTAGAATGAACTAGACTCCACAATTCCAACGATTCACCCAGTTGGAGACTAGTACATAAGGGTGCTAAGGGGTGGTTCCCCCCCCCCCCCNCTAGAAAAAAAAGTAAACAAAAGAGAAAATCCATAAAATAATATAAATCCACAACACAATACGTGATTGTGAGAGGAAGAGAGGGTTTGAAAGTCAGCATCCCAGAGAGAGAGAGAGAGAGAGAGAGAGAGAGAGGTAGGGAGAAAGACTGGGGGAGGGGGTTAAGTTAAAGACTTGGGGAAGAGAGACTAGGGGAGGGCAGTGGCCGAAAATGACGTCGTTTCATCGTTTCTCTTGAAACAAATTTGTTATCAAAATGACGTCGTTTTTGCAATTAATTTATATAAATATATGTATATTGCACGTACAATTATATTTATATAATCATATATTTTTGGGCTGGGCTTCAGCCCAGGTTTGGGGTATAGGGTGTGGAGGGGGGCAAGCTTGGGCCCAAATTGTCCCCTGACCCCATGCTGCCTAAACAGAGCAAGGGTGGTGGATGGGAGATGGCAGGGGCGGTGCCCCGTCGCCCATCCCATTTACTACAACCAACACATCACCATCTGCCCTAAAAAATGAAATCCTCCACCTCTACAACTCATAGCCCATGTCTTCAAGTTAGAAGATAAACTGAAGTTGTGCACAACTTCAACTTCTCGAGCTGTAACACCATTTGTCAACATATCTGTAGAGTACTTGCTTCCAATATTCTCAAGTATAAATTGAGCATTATCAAGTGAGATCGAATGAAATGTAGGATCCTTTACGAGGAATATAGCACTCTGATGATCACTATTGAAAGTTCCCTTCTCTTTCTTTTTACACAATTTTTCCAAGAAACTTTGTAACTAAATCATATCCTTTAAAGCTTCTAATATGGCAGTACCACGTAGAGTGGTAGGTAGCATAACTATCTTTATTAAGTTTGAATCCCAAGACACAACAGTACCACCCAGAGTGTATACAAAACATGTGGTATTGTTCCTCTTATCAATGTCACCAACCAAGTCAGTATCAACATAACCCTATAGTTTCATATTTGCTCTAGTGAAACACAAACACATTTTTTAGGTGCCTCTTATGTACCGTAGAATCCATTTTACTACCTTGTAATGCTATCTTCTCGGGTCGCTCATGTACCTGCCCACAACTCACATTGCATGGACAATATCTGGTCTTGTGCAGACCATAGCATACATAAGTGAACCAATAACTGAGACATAGAGAACCTTAATCATGTAGTTATGCTTCTCCTCTGACTTGGGTGACTGATCCCTACTAAGTCTAAGGCAATTGCTGAGTACTCTTATCATATATTGTACTTGTGATAGTTTCAGCTTGCCTTTAACTCTATCTTTGATTGGATTTTACTATTCATCATCCTCATACATCGCACTCCACAATTGTTTTAATTTATCTTTTGGTTTTTTAAGTCTTTTTTCTTTTGGTTTTATTATTCCTAAACTAATTGAATTCTTATACTCATCATCCATACACCACACATTTAGTAAAAGAAACAAAATAAAAAAATTATGTGTGGTATGGGGATGATAAGTATAATTTTTCTCTCTGATTATGCTCATACCAAGGATTTGTTTCACAGCTCCCAAATTTTTAATTGAAGACTGCCTCTTCAAATTATTGATCTCCTCAAAGCAAGACCTTTTAATGAGCATGTCATCCATATACCACAATAGAATGATATAAGAGTTGTCAAAGTACCTAACATAGCAATAGTGGTCTACCTAACATCTGATGTACCTTGAACTACATGTAAAACTATCAGATTTCTTATACCATTGCCTAGGAGCTTGGTTTAGACTGTACAAACTCTTCCTCTGTTTGCAAATTAAGCTCTCATTCCCTTATACTGTGAATCACTCTCATTCGTGCATGTAGATGTAGATGTCTTATTCGAAGTCTACATGACGAAAAATTGTCTTGACATCTAACTACTCAAGATGTAAATCTCAAGAGTAGTAAATGCCCTTTTCTATTGAAATCTTTTTGCAACCAATCTTGCTTTGTTCCTCTTGCTGCCATCATTCTTAATCTTCACCCGATATACCCACTTGTTGTACAATGTTTTCTTCCCTGCTAGAAGTTCTGTCACCTCCCATGTCTGACTTCCTAGTAGGAAATCCATCTCATTTTTCATGACTGACTCTCACTTGCTCAAATTCTTATCTTGTAAGGTTTCCTTATAAGTCTGCAGCTCACCACTATCAGTCAACAGAATGTAGTTCAAGGTGGGTGGGAATAGTTGTGGGGCTCTGATGGTCCTAGCAGACCTACGAACTGCAACTGCAGGTATGAGGGGCTCTAGATCTGTCTATGAAATAATAGGAATAGATGCATTGGGCCCACTCTCCCCTTTGCCCACACCTCTACTCTGCACTATAACCTCTAGTAGGTAATCCAGGCTCACAAACTCAGACTCCTAAGTAGCTACATCTACTGTTGTACTAGATTATTTCTTGTACATAACTTTCTCATCGAAAATTACATTCTTGTTCCTGATGATTCTCCAACTCTACTCATCCTAAAATCGATAGCCAAACACCTCATCTCCATAACCAATGAAATAACAATTTCTTGACTTGGCATCAAGCTTACTATGAGAATGATAATCAATATGAATGTAAGAAACACAACCAAAAATTCTAAGATGAGAAAGTCTCACCTCATTCCCGCTCCAAACCTCATCTGGTAGTCTGCACTCCAACATAACTAAAGGCTGCCGATTAATCAGGTAAATAATAGTGCTGACTGCATCTACCCAAAATGTTAGTGGTAACCTAGTGTGTATTTCCATGCTCCTAGCACGGTCATTGATGGTCTTGTTCATGCATTCATAAACACCATTTTGTTGTAGGGTCCCGAGAATGGTCTTCTCCATTTTGATACCGAGTGTTGCGCAATACTCCTTGAACTCTCTATCAATATATTATCCACTATTGTCAAAACTCAAGCATTGTAGCTTCAAGTATATCTCTATTTCAACCAGGGCTTTCCATTTCATGAAATTAAACACATCAAATTTTAATTTCAAGAAATAAACTCATACCTTTTTGTTGTAGTCGTCGATGAACGTGAGGTAGTACCAAAAGTTTCCAAGAGATGGGACCAAGGAAGGTCCCCACAAGTTTGTATGTACCAGTTATAGCTTTCTTGAACTTAGTGCTCTACTGCCCTTCAAGAAACTGACATTTTTTTGCTTCTCCAAAATTCAACTCTCACACATGTCTAGATCAACTGACTTTGGCTCCAGCAGTTTAACCTTTGATAAAAGTTCTTTCATGCCCTTTTGACTCATGGCCGAGCTTGTAGTGCCACAACTCTGCTGTACTCTTTGCTGTAGCAGTAGCAATTGTGTCGCTCAACCTTGATTTCATGTACAAAGAACCAGTCTTCTAACCACGAGCCAACACCATTGCTCCTCTTGGGACCTTACACGTGTCACTCGAGAAGAGTACTAAATGACAGCTATCATCAAGTTGTTCCACTAAGATCAAGTTTTTCTTTAACTTGGGAATGTGTCTAACTTTTGCAAATTCCACACATTCATGTTTGGGAGTACAATGTCCATATCTCTCACTTCCACTACCTCTGGAGCTACTCCATCAGCCAAGTGCACCTTCCCGAAGTCACCAACAACGTAGTTTTGCATGAGTCCTTGGTGTGACAAGGTGTGAAAAAAAGCCTCTGAATCCAATATATAATCATAAACCAGACTGTGAACTGTAAAAAGTAGAGCATCTTGTAATTCCTTGCTTACCACGTTTGTAGTGTCATTCTCTATCTTCTTGAGACTTAGCTTGCTTTTGCCCCATTCCTTGATTTTGATGTCTCTATTTGAGTTCCTGTCATGTTCTCTGCCTTGAGCATCAACAGTCGGATGTCGTCATATTCTAGTTTCATCTTCCCAGCAAAGTTACTAACAGTTATTCTCATGACCTTCCAACTATTCAGCATTGATGCCAACAAGATCAAAGCCCGAATCTCATCATCGAACTCAATTTTGACAGACGACAATTGATTTTTTATAGTATTGAACTCATTCAAATGTTGGACAATAGACGTACCTTCTTCCATATTCATATTAAACAGTTTTTTCATCAGATGCACCTTATTATTCATCGACAATTTTTCATGCATGCCTGACAAAGCAGCCATAAGATATGTTGTAGTCATCTCCTTTATAACATTATGTGCAACTGATCTCGACAAGCTCAGTTGAATAACCCCCAAGACTCTTCAATCTAACAGGCTCCAATCAGGATCCTCCATGCTATCCAACTTCTTCCCAAATACTGAAAGATTGAATCTCTTCCCATAGAGGTAGTCCTCTATATGCAACCTCCAATACCCGAAGTCTGTGTTGTCAAACTTCTCGACTCCAAATATCTTGACTTCTTCCCCTAACATCGTTCTTTTTTAGACCCGAATCTTGACTCTTGATACCAATATTGTTAAAAATGATGCAAGAAAGTAAAGTAAAACAAAACTAGAAATCAATCACATGACACAAAAGATTTTTGTTGTTCAACAACGTGCCTAGGGATGTGCAAAAATTTTGCCAACTCCGAATCCTACCAACATCCCCTCCGGCTCTGACTCTGATGGAGTCGAAAAGGTCAGAGTTCGGAGTCACTCTAAAAAAAATAGCCGAAGTCGAATTCAAAGTCGAAGCTGACACCAAATATATATATATATAATAATAATATGACGTTGTTTTGTATCTGTTAGGGGTCCGAAGACATTGGATGAAATTACATCATTCAATTTCAAGTAGAACAACGTCGGTTTGATCACGTTCGGGCCCAAAGTCGATTTTCCCTCTTTTGATCTTCACCCCCTTACTTTCGCAAACACTCTTCTCTCACTCCAAACCCTCTTTATTTCTCTCATCTCTGTCGTGTTTCCATTCTTCCTGACGTCATTACTTGCCCAGCTAGGGCTAGGCAAAACTTCTGCTAGTTCCAACACCAGCTGACGTCCGCTCTGACTCTAACTCCAATGGAGTAAAAAAAGTCGGAGTTCCTCCAAATTTTTTTGTCGGAGTCAGAGATCTTATTGGCTCCAATCTCTGAACTCTAACTCAGAAAAATTAAATTATTTTTTTAATCAGATGTAAAACGAAATCATTTTATATCTGATACTTTAAAGTAATTAACTGAAACGACATCGTTCAATTTCAAGTAGAACAACATCTTGAAATGGAACGACGTCGTTTGGTGCTCATCAGGCTCCAAAATTGAGGAACCCTCTTCTCCCCCTCACTCTTTCCCGAATCTTCTTCTCTCCTCTCTATTTCTCTCTGCCCCATGAGCGTGTTGTTGTCGTGACGGCGTCTCTAGCCCAACCCCACCATGTAGACTACTTTCTAATGCGATGCTGTAAGTATATTTTGCCCTATTAATTTGTTTTTTTGTTGTTTTTGAGAGCTGCCTAGTTATGGAGTCTTGATTTTTAGGGTTTGAAAATATTTAGCATTTTTCGATTATTCTATGTTGCTTTGATTTCATTGAGTTGATTTGATTATTTATTAAGTTTAGTTTGTTGTTTAAGGGCTGCCTAATTATCTAATTTTGATTTCTAGGGTTTGAAAATTTTTCGGGTTTTTCAACTATTATGTGTTGATGTTGATTTGAATTAATGATTTCATTGTATTTTCAACAATTTTATGTTGCCAAATCATACCAAATATTAATCTGCTGCTAAAATCAAATGTGGAAAGAAAATAAAAAAATAAAAAAAATCTGAAGCTCATAGAGGTGAAAGGCCGGTTGATAATGTTCCCAAAGCCGCACATCCAAGCATTTTTATCTCGTAGTCCAACACCCAAAATCAAAGACCTTCACAAATGCAAAGAGAACCTATCTCTTTTTGCTAAGTTGACCAAAGCAGCATAACTTGAATCTGCATGTTTGTTCCACAGGAATCATGCTTGTGGTACTCATCATTGTTTCTGTTATAAAGCAACTGAATATCATTCATCTCATAGAAGAATCAGAAACATACACATGTATTCTAAAAGGAAATGTTCTAGATATCAATACTTAAGGTCCATCTGGATTCAGAGTTATCTCAACTCATTTCATCTAATCATTACAACTTTCTTAAATTTTTATATAAAATATAATAAAAAATTCAACTTTTTCAAATTCTAAAACAACAATAATATTAAAAAAATAATATTCTAACAATATTTTATTAAACTTTCAACTTTTATCTCAACTCACTATTCAAACCTCACATAATTCTGTAAAACTAGAATGCATACAAGTCCTGTCGTTAAGAATGTTGTTATCGTTTGAACTTTTTCGTCTTGTTTATTAAGTGGATATCTTGTATATATACTTCATACGTACTGGGGCACAATATCCTCTTTCACTGCTAAATTATTGATCTTGAATTATTCAGATTGAAGATTATGGTAGTTTATATGTTTGAAGATTTTAACTTGTTTCTTTAATTTTGTTTTCAACGCAAGTGATATGGATATGGATGCAACACCTACTCCAGATAATAGGTACTTCCACCCGTAGACCCACATTTGTAGCTACGTCTTATGCAAGTGGTCGAGTACCTATAGATGTTGAAGATGAATGTATTCCTAATGAGAATGATGAATTGGAGATTGGTGCCGGTCGACCACCACGACCTAATAAGAGAAGGTCATGGACAAGTGACCATTTCACTAAAATCCTTAGTGATCATGAGAACCCACAAGCTGGGCAGAGGGTTTCATTCACAACTGATACATGGACCTCAATTCAAAACCTTAGTTACATGTGTATCATAACCCACTTCATTGACAAACATATATATAGGGTTGTCCGACAGAAACTCTAATTTCACAATTATCGCATTATTAGTTAAAGCAATGTGTCGAGGGAGCCTCAAGTGAAATTTTTGTCTGATGTTCACTCAAGCAACATGTCGAGCAAGTGTCGAATGAACTCTCTATCTGAGCTTTGCTCGAGCAAACTTTCTATCTGCCGATTCTTGAGTCACAAACAGGATTAAAAAAAATTCTCGTGGACATTACCCCCTATACTATCGTCCCAAGTTGAAGCGAAATGGCCCAAGCCTCGTTGAAAATCTACAAAAAAATAAATGATGAATCCTTTTCGGATTAGATCATCAAATCAAGCCAACACAAGAATGAACCAAGATCCACAAACCCAACATTTACGTGAGTTGGCATGGTTCAGGATCCCTGTCAAGTTTTCAATGGATTCAACCTAATGCCTTGTTATATATTTTTGGTTAATAGAAATACTAAATGCTCATTTTCAATAAATATAAATAGAACAAAACATTTGAGGTCATCGATGCCTTTGAGTCTGTCTCTCTTTTGACATTCCCAAAGATGCCTTGTTCTTAAAAGTGTGATGCCTTTCAGTCATGCGAATCTAGGAAGGTTGCATGAGAAAGGAGATTAGAAGGCCAAGGGAGGAGTGAAGATTAAAAGGAAAAAAGAAAAGGCTTTAGAAGTCATGACTACAAAATATTGGGTGCTTTAATTTTAGAGTTTTAGGGTTTGTTTGGAAAGTGAGATGAGATGATAATTCTATTAATTGTAATGAAATGGTTTGTGAATAGTAGTAAAATGGTTTGAGACAAGATGTCTTATTGGATTTTGGAAAATGAGAGAGAAAATCTAGAATAAAAAATATTATATATAAAGTTAAAATATTGTCAGAATATAGTTTTTTAATATTATTTTTGTTTGAAATTTGAGAAAGCCGTATTGTTGTTTCTATTTTGTTTGGAAGTTTAGAAAAATTGTAATGATTAAGTAATAATCAGATGAAAAAATTTAAAATTTAAAATTGAAAAGTGTTAGTATTTGAGTGGTGTTTAGGAAGCAAATTATGAGGAGTTTTAAGATAAGATGAGATGAGATGAGATAAGATAAGATGAAATCATATCACTTTCCAAACAAGTAGTACTACAACATTTATACAATTTTCCCATGAGTCAAAGTGGTCAGATTAACCCAATTAAGATGGCACAAATAAATGCAATAGTAGTTAGTAAGTTCAAAAACCTTTAACAGACCAACAAAGATTCAAGCATATAACACCAAAAATTGGTAATTTCTCACTAGTATAAATCAATTAAAAAGCATTTATTTCCTCCAGCATTGTGAAGCAACTGTTGTAGCCACCTCCTTGTGGTGGGATATTCCTAGAAGCATATATAGATCATGAAATTGGGAAACGATCAAACAACAGAGAGAATTACAACAATATACATCAAAGTGCAGAATTAGATCATTTCATTTATATACATACACATACACCACACAACCACAAAAGACCCACCATTTCAATTAGAAGAGAGATTTTTCTCAGTTGTGCAATCTTCAAGTCTTCATTATTAGTATTTGTAACCATAAATACAATCTTATTAATTTGTAATTCCATAACATTAATACTACAAGCCAATTTGTTTTATCGTATATCAAAAACAGGTATGCCTTCCAATAAAACACTTAAAGCTGTCACAATTGATTAAGTAATGAGTATTTTATCATGATCAATTACCTAAATCTTTCCTAGCTTGTTCAGTTTTCCCCTGTTCTTGCAATTTCATATATCGCTCACGAGGCTTCAAGTCTTCGGGTTCTTTCACTTCATGCTCAACTTCTTGCTAATATCATCAAGTATAAGGAAATAGTTATGCATAAGAACAAGTAACTACTCTGAGAAAACAAAAGGGAGAAAAAGTAACTACTCAACCTCAGACATAAAGAGTGTTAGCCTTAAACCATAATACAAATAAAGAGAGTGTTTTTATGAACAATTAATAGCAATGGCTATGGCTTTTTTCCTAGGTTGCAAAGGAGGACCTTACGAGCTTGATTTCAAGGTAAGTGGCACGATCATACTTTTACATGAGCTGTAATTATTTTGTTTTGCTTGGAAAGTGTTGTTTATCTACACAATATACTGCCATCTTCATTGACTAGCCCCTTTTCATGAATCTTGGTTGGAACATTTAGCATCAATACACCAGAGATACACGTGCTAAAGCAAGACTATGTAAAAGCAAAATATGAACACTAACCTTATCAAGAACCATAACCATGAAATCGAATCTAAACAATGAACAAAGAATTGATAGTAGTTTGGCGAAGAACCTTCGAACTCTGATCTAGGCCATGGAATGCACCCTATCAAGTAAAATAAAACATTATTATTCAATAAATATAAAGCAGCAAAAGGAAACTTGAACAAAATACAAACACTTTCTTTATGTTCAAATTTTCAATACTTCAGTTATTGTATAAATTGTTCATAAGCAACTTAACTTTTTTAGAAGATATATGATTTCCCAAAACTATACAACACAAATAAAATTAAAAAAAAAAAGAAAAAAAAAGGGAAATATGTAGAACCACACTCAACAACAAACTAGCACTTCAACCGTAACATATCTATCTTTCTAGCCTTTTTGTCATCATCTTAGGCCTCACTTGAGGAGCTGCCCCTGATCAAGGAACCAACATTACACCATAGCAATTATTTGTTGGGTCTTGAATAGATTTATGCATGTTATCAACAAATTGATCATGAATAGATTAAATAGATTGAACACTTTTTAATAGATTGTGAAGAATATATTCAAATCAAGAATGTGAACATCATTATCAGAGCACAAGCCATCATCACAACAAAAAATAGCACAATAAGAAGTGAAATAAGGAGTAAGCTAATCACATATTCAACTAAAATTACTTTTCACTGGATACATAACAGTAAGTACATAACAATAAAATAGGGACAATACAGCAATAGTCTATCTTAAGAGGCCTTTTTGGTGGTCAAACCAGATCAAGGAGAGAGGGGGAGGCCTTGGGCTGGGCATGGAGGGGCTAGGGAGAGGAGGTGGTGGCCACGACAATGTTGTGATGATGAGTGGTGGAGAGATGGGCTATAGGTGGCGAATTTGGGTGGTGGAGACCAGTGAGAAAAAAAGGGAGTTACGAAGGGAAAGATCGTGGGGAAGCTGGGGGATGATCAAAGGTAGCCAACAAGGGGCTATCAGTGTTGTCGATAGCGAACAACAGTGGCTTGGGTGCGGGTTACGAAGACGACGCGGAGAAGCCAATAGGGAAGGATGCTCGTTTCGAAGGAGGACGAGAGAGAGAGAGAGAGAGAGAGAGAGAGAGAGNAGAGAGAGAGAGAGGAAAGAGAGTATTGGGGGGGAAAGAATGGAAGAAAGGGGAATATAAGGCTTTCAATTTAGGAGTTCAATCCGAAACCCCTAAATAAATTGATTTAACCTTTTTGATTTATAAGTTTCAATTCAAAAGGCTAAATCAATTTATTTAGGGGTTTCAATCCAAAATCTCAAAATTGTATTGCCTTTGCACTTTGTCCTTTTTTTTATGTGTGGTGTATTATTATGATTTTTTTATGTCTTGTATTGATTGATTTTATAACTTTTTATTGTGTTGTGGAATCAGGAATGTCTTGTCAAAGGGATTTCAGTGATAACTCTCCTACCCCTACCAGTACCCCTGCCCCAAAACTTAACCCTACTCCAACCCCTGGGAGTTGGAGTACACCTTGCCCCGCCCCCAAGCCCACACAAGGCAAGAAACATGTTTTCGTAGCTTAGTCTCACTTTACCAAACTAGATGGTGGTGACCCCAATAACCCCATGCTAAATATACTTATTGTGAGAAAATATATGGATGTCACTATAGGAAACATGATACATCCCAGTTAAAGGTCCATTTAGAGGAACAATGCAAGAAAAATCAAATATTAAGATCCTTACTGAGAAGAGTCAGTCTAGACTAGATATTGGACTAAAATAAATAGCGGATGAGACTAATGGAGGTCCAACATTGAAGGGGTATACGAAGTATAATGCCAATGAGCGTAAAAGGAAGTTAGCTCGTATGGTTATCATAGACGAGCTACCTTTTCAGTTTGTGGAAGGGAGAGGGTTCCAAGAATTTGCCCAAGAACTGGAACTTAGATTTGCGCTTCCTTCTCGCCACACTGTGGTAAAAGATTTTAAAAAGATATACAGGAAAGATAAAGATGTTTTGAGGAGCCAATTGGAAGGTTTGGTAGTTTGCCTCACTACTGATACTTGGACTTCTGTCTAAAATTTCAATTATATGTCTTTGACTGTTCATTTTATTGATTCTGATTGGATTTTTCATAAAAAGATTATTAAGTTTTGTCAAATAACTAATTACAAGGGTGAGACGATTGAGAAAGCCTTGGAGGCCTTAATAAAGGAGTGGGGGTTGGCACGAGTTTTGATAGTTTCGGTTGATAATGCCTCGTCTAATGATATTACCTTGAGATATCTAAACACTTATCTTAGAGAGGCAAATAAGACATTCTTGGGTGGTGAATATTTGCATATTAGATGTTCTGCACATATCTTGACTATAATTGTGATTGAGGGGTTGAAAGATATTGATGACTCGGTTGCACGAGTTGGAATGTCTGTGAAATTTGTGAGGTCTTCTCCTTCTAGATTGGAGAAATTCAATATTGATGCGAAGACTGTGGGCATAACATCGAAGAAGGGTCTTTATATTGATGTTCATTCTAGATGGAACTCAACCTTCTTGATGTTGGAGGCAGTCCAATAATATAAGGCAACCTTTCAATTATTGGGTGATAAAGACATTCAATATGTCAAATATTTTGATGAGCACAGGGGATTAGGAAAGCCTAATGATGATGATTGGGAGGTAGTTTATACTTTTGTTGATTTTCTCGAGCTTTTTTACGATGTCACATTGAAGTTATCTGGTTCTTTGTATCCTACATCTGATGAATTTTGTCAACAAATATGTAGAGTGAAAGAAGAATTAGATGACATGTGTAGGGGTTTCAATCTAAGGATGAGGAGGATGTCATTGATCATGAGGGTCAAATATGACAAGTATTGGAAAGATTTGAATAGACTAAATATTTTGTTATATATGGTTGTTATTCTTGATCCCCGTTTGAAAATTTCAGGCATGTTGTATGATTTGAAACTTGCACACAATCAGGCATTGACTAATCTTATTGGTGAGATGGCTCGAGATACCCTAACTAAATTGTATAATGAATTTAATGTAATTAAGAGTGGTACTGCATCTACTATACATACACCTACCAAAACACCTCCTCCAGACACCAGGGCAACAAAGAAGCCTAGATTAGTGTGGACTAAGACCCTCACACATAATCTCATACTCGTCTGTCAATTTAAGGAGGTGGTTTCGGAGTTAGACAACTATTTATCAAGGGATCTTATTCAAAATGATGATAGTTTTGACATATTAGAATGATGGAAGGCAGAAGCAAAGAAATATCTCATCCTTTTTTAGATGACCTGCTGTATTTTGGCCATCCCTATTAGTACTGTTGCCTCGGAGTCAACCTTCAGTACTGGGGGTGCATATTAGATCATTTTCATAATTCATTGTCTCCTACAACTGTAAATGCATTGATATGCACATAGAGTTGGATGATAGGAAATTATATTTATGTTTCGGATGTTTTAGATTTTAAGGAGACCGACGAAGAGGGTGGTGATCAGTCTGGATCTGGACCATCTGGTAATTGTTATTTTTATTTTATTATTTTGATTTATTTACATTCATTTCAATTTCATCGGTATTAATTTTAGTATCCATTATTGTAGCAACACGTGAGACGATTCAGACGACGTCTACCTCCACTACAATATGAATATGTGCTCAAGCCTCAAAAAACTACCTGTTCGGCCGCCCCAAACGTCACAGTCAAATACTCAAATAGCTCTATGCCTTTATTTTTAGATTCTTAATTTCTTAGAATATTGAAATTTGAATCATTTGTACGTATTATGTATTTGATTAGTAATGTTGATACAATGTCCCTTGGACACTTTTATATTTGTAATTTTGTAATTGTTTATACTTTCAATTTTATTTTTGTAATAGCTTAGTTATTATTATTATTTATTAGTTTATTAGGTAATAAACTTGTAATCTGTAGTAGTACTTCATTAGGCCCATTTCAGTAAAATGGCCTAGAAATCGCTACTGGGCCAAAGGCCCAGTAAGGGGCGAGAAGTGGGGGCAGATGGATTGACCCCCCCACCCGTACCACGTTATCCGAGATGAGGTACCAAGCCCTCGGCCGGGGGCGGGGGACGGGAAGAAAAACAAAGACCCCGCCCATGTGGGGTCGCCGGGCAGGCTGGGGGCTACCCCACCTTGTAAGGGGCGAGTAACACCCCTAGAAGAAACATATTTCAACTAAGATTATTTGCGATGAAATAAAATCGCTGCAAAAAAAGTTTATTTGCCGCAAAAACCTTTTCTTCCGCAAAATTTTACTTGCCGATGTGATCTCATGGTAAAAGGCTAATTCTTTTCTCACGAACAGTTTTCGTTTCATCGGCTAAGTATTTGCCACGAATGTATATCGTAAGAAAAAAATTCATGAGAAAATACCATATTTGTTGTAATGAGTGGCTATAATATGTAATGGGATTCCATCTTGTGAAAGAAGATTGATATTAAAATGGCATAAGGTTAATAAAGTAAAAGGAGGAGAGTTGATCATAAAAAGAGGAAAGTAGATTTGGAGGCCATACATAATTACTAAATTGTGAATTTAAGTACATAATTCTTGGATGTTGCAAAAGGCGGATCATCATATAGTTCGGATGCTTTCTTAAAAACTACAAATGAGAAATAATATGTAATGAAAGGTATTATGGCCTCGGATGTTGAGATGAGATAAATAATTTACGAATAATAGTAAAATTATTTAAATTAAGATATTTTATGAGATT
The DNA here is from genome assembly GCA_003123805.1 of Juglans sigillata. NCBI lineage: Eukaryota > Viridiplantae > Streptophyta > Magnoliopsida > Fagales > Juglandaceae > Juglans > Juglans sigillata. The sequence continues at coordinate 510,508 of QEOY01000974.1, read as the reverse complement.
TTGATAAATTAGAGAAAAAAAATTAAATAAAATAATATAAAGTTAAAATATTGTTAAAATATAATTTATTATTATAATTTTTATTAAAAAATAAAAAAAAATTGAATTATTTTTTATGTTTTATTTAAATGTTTAGAAAAATTATAATTATTAATAATGAATCAATAATTATAGAAAAAAATTAAAAAATATTTAAAATTAAAATTAAAATTTTTTTATCTCACCCCATATCAATATTCAAATCAATTTTATTGACTTTCTTGCAAGAGCATATTGACTTTCTTTCTAGGGTCGAAGTCAATCGTTGCATGGTATGATAACATACTCGTGAAAAATACTGTTTAGCTATCTTTTCAATCATTAATAGCCTTTGACGTGGCATCAAATAATTAATAAATAAGTAAAATATAATAAGTAATTTTTTTATTATTTAATTTCGCACAAAAAATTAATGAAAAAATGATAATTCAAATTATGATAAATAGCACTTCTTATTACAAATTGGTTTGGATTAGAGAGATTAATCAGAAGTAATCTCATACGTAACGTCCAATTGTCGACGGATAGTTTCAATGCTGGCAAGGACAAAATGAATATTGACATGTCGTAAATGAAACACGCCAATCGCCAACTACTTTTAAAGAAAAATTATATTGCTTGTTTTAAGTGTGGAATATATTAAGGTCAATTTATTTGCATTATCTAGAACTAGAAAGACTGAAGAACAATCCCATTGGTCTTAGGCTGCCTAAATTGACGTGTTCTTTATGTTTAATGCCAGTCTAATGACTACCGCGCCTAGAAGAAAGGTTGAAAGGACTGACTAATTCGCCATAATTAAGAAAAATAAATTTGCTTTCACAAGATCGCATGTGAGTTTATTTGATAAATACTTTAACTATAAGAAATTATACAAAAATAAATTTATAAACTAATGTAACTTGATACAGTACGTCAGATTATAAAGTTATTTTTATTATAAAATAAATTTAATAGATCATATAAAATTATATCAATTTATAGATTTATTTTATATAATCTCTTTATATTTATAACAATTCTCTTATATATTTTAGATATCAGTAATCTAGAAAATGCACCCCAGACTATAAAAGCTAAAGAAATTTGTATATGCATATGCAGATGCACTATTGGCCAGTAGTTATTATCATTATTATTATCATAATCTTTATGGACAAGTATTTTATAACCCAAAAAAACCTGTATATGGTATGGGATCATGCCCTGACTGAAAAATCAAACTCACACCATAGAGCTCAAAAGGATGGAGAAAAGAAACGGACACCAATGTTGCTGGTATTTTAAATTTTTAACACCTGTTGTATCCAGCAGATAGTTAGACAAGGGTGAGAATTTCTTTACTAATTATGTTAAAATAGTTAGGAAAGAAACCATCGGATTTGCATAGTCCCTTTCTATTTAAACTAGACAAAAATAAAAAGTTATTCTACAAGAAAACCTTATGAGTGGGTAAGTCGTCGAGCAGCCAGGAGGCTGGACCCACTCTCCTCTATGAGAGGGGTCAAGCTACCTGAGGCTAGACTCACCCCTTTGTTTCTCATAGGGAGGTAAATGTCGGGCAGTTTGGGACTGGTTCCGCACCCACCCGTTGACGCTGCTGGGAAGGTAAGTGTCGAGCAGGCTGGAGCTGATCTAGCTCTTCGCCATGACGGGGATCAGGGTAAGTCGTCAGGCAACCGAGAGATTGGACCTACTATCCTCTATGAGAGGGGTCGAGCTACCTGAGGCTAAACTCGCCCCTTTGTTCCTCACAGGGAGGTAAGTATCGAGCAGTTTGGGACTAAACCCGCTCTCACCTGTTGACGCCTAAGAGAAAGGTAAGTGTCAGGTAGCCAAAGGCTGGACCCGCTCTCCTCTGTGAGAGGGGTCGAGCTCCCTGAGGCTAGACTCGCCCCTTTGTTCATCACAGGGAGGTAAGTGTTTGGCAGTTTGGGACTGAACCCGCTTCGCCTGTTAATGCCTACAAGGAAGGTAAATGTTGGGTTGCCAAAGGTTGGATCCACTCTCCGCCGCGGGAGAGATAAAGCAATCTTAAGGCGTAACTCACCCGCTCCTTTGGATTCAACGAGGAGGTAAGTTGTTAGACATCTAAGGAACTGGGTCTGCTCTTTGCCGTGATGGAGTCGGGGTAAATTCTCTGGCAGCCGAGAGGCTGGACCTGCTCTCCTCCTTGAGGGAGGTCGGCCGCCGAGGGGCTAAACCCACCTATTAACCCTCATGGGGAGGTAAGTTATCAGGTAATTTGGAACTAGACCCACTTCCGCCCATTGATATCACAGAAAGATAAGTGTTGGGTCAGGCTAGAGCTGGACCCACACCTCACCGTGAGGGAGGTCGGGCTGCTAGGGGGGCTAGACCCACCTGTGGACCCTCACGGGGAGGGTAAGTCAGAGAGGCACTTGTTCGTGTGTATTTGAATGCCAAGCACTTTATTCCAATGGAGACATCCAAATGGTGTCTGAGTGTTGCTGTGTAGATAGCGCTTCGGGTTGTAGGAATCAAGGTGTTATGTTCGTAGCTAGTCGTTGTAGGAAATTTTTGCTTTATTGAAATTGCCCGTAGCTAGTTGTTGTTCCTTCTCTTTCTTGCACTTCCAAACTTATGTTTATCATGTTCATCTTCTTCTCGGGTTGTGTGATGTGGACAAGTGGAACACTGGTGGTTTCTTGTTCTCCATCACATGTATCGTGCATGGTCCACATTACACATGCGCAACACATGCATAAACACCAGCTATTAATTCATCGAGATGTTGCCTACTGAGTGAGATGGCAGGCAATGTGCCCACCATGCATGTGGCTGAGCAATGGAGTTTATGATGGGCTAGCTAAGACATTTATGTCCGTACTGTCTGTGGTCGAGGGAACCATATGCACTACCAACGTGATGGCCAAGGTGCTAGTGGGCGAGGAGATCTAGTGGGCACGTGCAAGGCCGAGGAGTGTGCAGCTTGGGTGAGCAGCTGAAGGAGGCCGAGGAGCTTGGGAGAGGAAGTGGTTGCCTGCCAATGAGTGGCCAAGCAAGATCTTGGGCCATGGAGGCAGTGGTTGGCTGCCACTTAGTGGAGCAACTTCTTAGTGGTGTGTAACTTCTCGGGTCATGGAGCACCTCGCCAACGATAGAATCGCCGGTGGACTTGGCCGTACCTCGTTGTGACCCCGCCAACTCATGATGGTCATGGGGGGAGGCCTTGCTAGATGCGTGCTATGCACAACAACTGCCTGTCGTGCGCGATGATGCACACGGGGCATTCCACAAGGTGGCCACTGGCACCCCTGTCCCTCCACTATGGTCGTGTGAGCGTTGCCCGCAACAAGGCCGCAACTTACTGGTTAGGGTGGACAAGGACTACATCAGCGGAGATAGACGATGCCGGTGGATCAAATGGCCACCATCAGTTGCACTAAAGACGGTACAAGTAGCCTTCCAGTGTGCATGGTGGGATGCACACGAGGGAGCACTGTTCACAACCCCCATGGACAGGGGCCCACTGCGAGCCTCTCAATGCACGTTACCCGAGGTGGTACGTGCATGAAACTATTCATGCCATGCACAGCTACCACGTTGTACCAGTGCATAGTGCACACTTGGTCTGCACCCACGTGCGCATTCACAGTGTACCCCACCCTCTCTCTTTTTGTACAATGCACTGAGCATCTGTAGTTCAAGTGGCAATGAACTTGACTTTTGCCTAGGCGAGAAAAGACTCACTCTCTATTTTTTGCAAAATTCTCATAAAAATAAAAGTTGGATGATTGAGAATACTTATATGGAAAACTCTTATCTGCTCCTTCAAAGATGATTTATCATGCTGAAAAATCGTCATTCTCCCACTTTTAGTGTAAAAAGTAACTTGATCTCACAGACAGCGTCATCTGTTAATGTCTAAAAATGGCACAACAGGCCGAAATTGGAGAAATATCCATTCTCGGGCCACTGAGGTTGTTTCGGCTCGATTGGTGTGGTCTGGAGCCCGTAGCATTGATCTGGTGCGGCTATACAGTGTCGGTGCATACATTCATGGCAGTGAAAGGAAAATAAGTGTAGAAAAAGTAAAGAGAGATGGACAAACAGATTTTCGTGATTCGACATATTGCCTACATCCATAGGGAGTTCGAGGATGGGAAATCCACTATAATGTGCTTGTTTTACAATCTCTCGTAGTCTCTCATCTTCACTATACAATGGAGATCTAAAATCTATTTGTTGGAGGATGGCTTTTCTCTGGAGCCTCGATCACGAAGTTGAAGAAATTGCCGAAGAAGTTCCAAAGAAGCCTGGTTCATTCTCTTTTATCTTCTACCCCATGCTCTACGTCCCTTCACCCCTCATTTATGTCACATTACCTCTCCTTTATGCCCACTCTTCTCTTTTCTTCTTGACACCCTTTTAAGCCTTTTGTCTATTCCCTCACTTTTCTTATCCTTCCCTCCTTATGAATCTCTTCCTAAAACACCACGAGCATGTTATATTTTATCACTTCCAGTAATAGAAAATTAGTATCCATGCACGTAGAGGCAAAAGAGAAGTCTTAGGTTTACAAAGTATAAAGAGGTTTTATAAAATTGAGTTTATAAACTGACGTATTTTAATAGGATGCGTGAAATTTACTTTATAATACAAAATAGCTTTATAAACTAACATCAGTAAATGTAATTTTCTATCCTACAACTTGATTCTTGTAGAAAAGGGTACCTTTTTGCAACAAACTTTGTCTCGCCGAAAAATGTTTGGTCGCTAAAGCCCATATATGTTGTAGATATACACACGAGCGCACTCGCGTTATAGAATTGTTTTTGGACGTATCTTGGGTCTTTCATTGGTAGACCATGCATGTGTATCACATATCTGAACTGCAGGCTCTTTATTCGATTGCCTAAAGAAACCATGCATCATGGTCTCTGCCAACCATGCACCTTGTGGGTAGCCTAGGCATGTTCACTTAGGGCTGTGCATATTGGGCAGTCAGCTCGATCCGTCTGAAGGATCCAACTTTCCCAACCTATGAAAGGCGGGTTCATCGGGTCAAAAGTGAAAGACAAGTTTTAGGAAAAATAACTCGTCGAATCCGAAAACACTTCCAAGACAAAAACATTTAAGTTTGAAGACTCTGAACAAAACACTCCCTTCTTCTCTCTAGTCTTCACTGCAGAAACCCTAGTCATTGTTGCCGTTCTCGGTCGCCGTTCGCCGTTCGCCGTCGTTGGTCGCATAGGTCATCAAAGAGGTGCGTTCTCTCTCTTTCTCTCTCTCTCTCTCTCTCTCTCTCTCTCTCTTTTATGAACAACCCACTATGCCATTTGGCTTTCATTTTCCATGTTTGGCCTGAATGTAGTGTACCCCCCATCCCCCAATCATCTCTATATATTTTGGTTTTTTCTCATCTTGACAACGATGGGTACCTTGGCTACAAACCCAGAAAAGCTTTCGGGTTTTGTTCCCTGATTGGCATGGATAATGTGGATTCACATGCAAATTTTCTGGGTTGATTAATCTTTACAACTTAATTCCTCCCTTATTTGTTCCCTTATTTGTCACCCGGCTTAATTCCTCCCTTTTGTCTTCGATTTTGGTTTGGATCTTGGTAGTCGATCCATTGATTTTTTTTTGTTTTTTTCAATTTGGATATATTTTAGATTTTGGTTCGAGTATCGTTTGATTTTCCATAGAAGTGTTGATTTTGGTTGCATCGCTACACAAATCCTCTAACTCCTCTTACAAGATATATAAGTTGGAAGTTTTACAACTCTTAAACGGTACTACCAACAAAATAACCAAGATTTCTTTTCATACCCCATAATTCAATTTCTCTGATCATTATAATTGTATATATGCTGCGCATTTTACTATACTATAAGGTAAAAAATTCGTACATGCTTATATAACTTAAACACTACATGATCATAACTTACCATATCTTTGAAGTAATCAATCAAGCCTTTTCCACATGGCTGCATCATGTTTTATATATCTTGTCACATATACCTCGTTTTCACCGTAGACTCTGTAATTAAGACTGCATCAAAAAATTGTCCAAATTACACATTTAAGTAAGACTCTGTAATTAACTAATTGCTGGGATTCAAGTAGGTCTGTGATGAGAGGCCTGGAATTTCTAAACTCAATTTGTTCATCAGATTTGTAGAAATCTAGTAGCTAAAGCTTCATAAGATTTTACTAGATTGGAAATCTTACTGGTTTGGAGATCCTTTAAGATGTTAGCAGCCCAAAAACTATTCTCTATCTATAAACAAAATAGAGAATAAGATGATTGTTTCTTCCATAAATACTGTTTAGTGATCGAGATGAGTCGTGCCTGTCCCAAGAAATAGTTTCCAATTTGAATGATGAAGAATAAGCCAACAAAGTCCACTCTCTCTCTCTTTATGTTTCTCTCATGCATCCATTGTATCTATTTGTAGAATTATGGGTTTTGTTGTCCTTTAAACATATCTCTTTAGTGATCATTCATTGGTGCTAGATTGCTTTATGTTATGTCTGACAGTTCCTCTCCTCATTCCCATTCCCAAACAGATAGTCACCAGATTTGAGTTTCTTTAAATCATAAAAATAGAGTAATTTTCAGTTCATATCCTAATATCTTGATTTTTATATGTTATATTATATGTCAGCTCATATATGGATTGCTTTGAAAGTGACACTCGTACAAATTTAAGAGATAATGAGACTGATACTTCTTTGGAAAATCGATCACAAATGGTTTCAAATATTAACTTGTCTAGTGACACAAGTCTCCCAGTCTCTCCTTATAAAAGGAGGGCAAATAAGGCCCCCTCAGCAGTGTGAGATCATTTCACTAAAATAGATGGATGCCATTTAAATGACCCAAAAGCGAAGTGTAATTATTGTCACAAAATTTACTTGTCATCCCAAAAGACGTGGTACATCAAGTATGCTACAACATCTTGGTACTTGTAAGCAACATCCTCATAGAATCAGACTTATGGATCAACAGACTATGAGTCGTGAGGGGGCTTTTGAGGGAATTGGAGATAGTAATGTCAATAACTCGGCAAATGCACATAAGTTTGATTCAGAAAATGTACGAAAGGAAATTGCTGAAATGATAATTTGTGATGAGCTTCCATTTAGGATAGTAGAAGCCTAGGGATTTAGGAAAGTATGTAGATCACTTGAACCAAGGTTCCAAGTGCCATCTCGAACTACTGCAGTGAGAGACTGTATTAAACTATTTAAAACGAAGAATGAGAAGTTAAGGAAAATATTTAAGACGGTTGGGTGGGTTAGTTTAATCACTAACACATGGACGTTGATTCAAAACTTAAATTATATGTATCTTACTGCACACTTTATCGACTGTGAATGGAAACTACACAAAAGAATTCTAAACTTTTGCATAATCCCTAATCACAAAGGAGAAACTATTGGAAAGTATGTAGATTCATGTCTACAAGATTGGGAAATTGACAATATCTTTACTGTTACAGTTGACAATACTTCCTCAAACGATGTTGCCATTGAGTATTTGAGGAAGTTCGTAGGAGGTCATTTGTTGGAAGAGAAGTATATTCACATCAAGTGTTGTGCCCACATTATGAACCTTATTGTGAATGATTGGCTAAAAGATTGTGATTATTCAATCACAAGGGTGCGCAATGCGGTTAGGGATGTTAGATCATCTCCTGCAAGAATAGGTAAATTCAAAAAGTGATAGAGAAGGAGAAAACTGGTTGTACAAAATTGGTATGCCTTGATGTTTCCACAAGATGGAATTCGACTTATCTAATGCTAGAAGTTGCGGAAACATTTAAAAAATCATTTTTGCGATTGGAGAAGGATGATGATTTTTCTTTTCGTTATTATCGTAGTGTGAACTTGAGCCCTCCAAACTCTAGTGATTGGGAGAGAGTTATAGTATTGATAAAGTTTTTGAAGATTTTTTATGATGCTACTGTGAGACTTTCTGACTCTTTGTATGTCACATCTAATGCATATTTCCAAGAACTTTGTGGCATCCAATTACATTTGTCAAAAATGTGTCAAAATAATGATGTAGTGTTGAAATATATGGTGGCGAATATGAAGATTAAGTATGATAAATATTGGGGATCAATCAAGAAGACTAACTTGATGATCTTTATTGTTGTTGTTCTTGATCCAAGATGTAAATTTAGTCTTTTACATTTTTTGTTCAAAAAAATATATGGTGGTAATTTAGTTGAAGAAATGATTGCAAAAATGAAACAACTGATGATTGACATTTATGGAGAATATAGTGTTGTGTATGAGAGTTCAAGTGGAGTTTCCTATTATGAGCCTTCTTCTTCAGTTGATCCTAGTATGATTGATTCTGATTCTCAACAGAGCTTTTGGGTTGAGTATGAACAAGGAATAATTGAATCTAATTCGATGAACAAATCGGAGATCGATCAGTACTTGGAATATGGTTGTGAGACACGAGCTCCAAATTTTGATATTTTAGATTGGTGGAAGATCAATAAAGTAAAGTATCCTATTTTGGCAAGAGTTGCACAAGATGTGATGGTCATTCCCGTTTCGACTGTTTCTTCTAAGTCAGCCTTCAGTACAGGGGATCGGGTGCTTGACCCATTTCCTAGTTCATTATCTCCAAGAACAGTCGAAGCACTCGTTTGTACACAAAATTGGTTGAGGGATCCAATACCCATTGATCTTCATGCCTCCTTGGATAATATTGAAAGTTTTGAGGTGGAATTGGGTAATAAACTTATTTCTTATTTACATATTTATTAAACTTTTTCATAATGTTTATTTTTATATCATTTAATAATTATCATGTGTTTTTTTTTAGAATTTAATCCAAAATCAAGTTTTACTTATGTTGATGAGGAGTAACTCAAGGCTTATGATCTGCATGATGGTATGCTTTTCATTTTCACTCATTTGTTAGAGAAATTAAAACACTTTGTGTTGACTTGAATTATTTGATGTACTATTATTGATATTTGGTGTTAGACTTTTTCATAATGGTAGATATACATCAGGAAGAGATGGGAAGCTGCTGTAATTTGATCGTTAGATGCTCCATAGTCTTTTGTAATAGTTGATATTCATATTTTCTAATTTAGATAGTTTTTGTAACAGATGACTTTTGTACATTTTTTTTAATTAGTTTTTGTACAAATTTAACCTATATGTTAGCCATTAAATCAAACAGTTCTAAGGAAGGAGGTGACTAGTGGTATCATGGGCAATATGGATAAAGTCCATCCAAGGGCCTCTTTATTCTTGATGAAAGTTTATTTTTTAGTAAGTATTGTTGAAGTGAGGTTGGCATAAACTTAGTTTACAAAAATATGACGTTTCAATCGTTGGTGATACACAATAACCACTGTAGAATGTAGAGAGAGAGAGAGAGAGAGAGAGAGAGAAGTTCCGACCCTCACAATATCGGGTTGAGTCGGGCCGGGTCGGGCCGGATTGCATGCAAACAGTGACTGGTCGGGTCAGACTGGGCCCAGACCTGGTTAGCTGTCATCGGGTCGCAGCCCTATGTTCACCCAAGGGATGGCCACAAGGTAGTCAACTAGATTAGAGCACTAGGATTGGCTTGGGCAAAGTTGAAGATTGGCCAAAATTTAGATAAGTTGTACTAAAAAGACCCCATATTGGATTGGGCATCTATAAAATAATTTGAATTTCTGCTACAATGATTAGTCAAATTTGAAGAACCAAATTGATTCACCAAAAGTTAAAATAATAATTTCTCACTCCATTAAAAATATGGTTAATGAATATTTAGATAGAATATTAGATATTTGGTTAGTGAATAAGAAATTTATATAAAAATTTAGATAAGTTTAATCTCAATTTTTAGTTATTAGTATTAAATGACTATTGAAAATATGATTTTTTTAATATTAATTTAATTAGAATATAATTATTATTAATATTAAATTTGTAGAATTATAAAATGTGATACAAATAAATTAAATAAACAAATTATTAATTTAATAATATTTTATTATTTTATAGAGAGTAAATAACTAATCCAATATGGGGATTGAATTTAAATGGAATAGACAAATGTAAAAAAGTGTAATATTAACTAAATTTTGAAGATGCATTTAGCCAAGCCAATGCTAGTGCTCTTAGGTCAGTTACCAAATTGGTAGCCTATGGTGGCTTTCTAATTTTAGTTTTTCAAATTATGGATAATATTTTCTAATCTAAAGTATTATTTTCTAACTTTATTCTTTTTTTTAAGTTTATTTTTCAATTTTTCAATTGTTCTATTTTCAGTTCTTCAAATGTAACATTATTTTCAATATTTTCTTAAGAAATAGTTGATTCTTAATTTATTTTCTAGTTTGTAAAAACATTTGTTTACTGAGGCATGAACATGTTAATAGATGATTTTAGAAGCCGATTATGCATTTGTGACACGTGTCGTTATTTGATTAATCTTGATTTGAGAATTAATTCCGACGTGGCCGCCTCCAGTTTTCCATCCCAAAGGAAATGTTTTGTTGCGTATGAAAAGGTCTGGAAAGGCAATAGGAAAGAGTATATATGGCTGCCCAACTGCATGACTTGGGTCTAATTACCTGATCAATTCCTCATTCATAAACCTTGACGTCCTATATATATATATATATATATAAATTCCATTACTTGGTCCAAAGTAAATGGAATATATTACTTCTTGGTCCAAATTATTAACTTATACTTTATGTTAAATTGACTAATATGCCCAAGAAAAATGGGTCTGCTTTCACATTAATTCAGATCACATGCATGATCCCCGCCACACGAAACATACTAGACACGGTTATTAACGTCTATAAAAAGCATCCAATCCATGAGCCTTCTACAACATCCATCCCTACACCTTAATTGCTTGATTTCACCATCTAGTAGTACTCATGACTGCCAAAAGATCTCCCCTCTTCTCCTTGATCACTCTCGGCCTCCTCCTTGCCCTCATTCCTCTTCTTTCGCATGCAACAACTCCACCACACTCTTCTGACCAAAAAACATCACCCTTTGGATTTCTCAAGCATCTTCAGGGATGCCACAAGGGTGAGAAGCTCAAAGGTATCCATGACCTCAAAATGTATCTTGAAAACTTTGGTTATTATCACAAAACCAAAATCAACACCGATGCCAATGATGATGATTTTGATGAACTCTTAGAATCTGCCGTCAAAACATACCAGCAAAATTATCATCTAAAGGCCACTGGGACTTTGGATGCTGAAACGGTATCAAAGATGATGATGCCTCGTTGTGGCGTAGCAGATATCATCAATGGTACAAACTCGATGCAATCAGGCAAGAAAAAGCATCACCACCGCAAGGGCTCATTTCATACCGTCTCTCATTATAGTTTCATGTCCCCAAGTGCCCCAAAGTGGCCAACCTCAAAGTATCATCTCACCTACGGGTTTCTCCCAGGAACCCCAACTCAAGCCATGAGTCCTGTCGCACAAGCTTTCCGAACGTGGGCAGGAAACACCCACTTCACGTTCTCGCAGGCTCAAGCCTTGTCAAACGCAGATATCACTATTGGTTTTGGTAGTAGGGATCATGGAGACGGAAAAGAAAATGCTTTTGATGGAACTGGTGGAACCCTTGCTCATGCATTTGCGCCAACAGATGGAAGATTCCATTATGATGCAGATGAGCCCTGGAGTGTGGGTGCTACTCCGGGTGCATATGACTTGGAGACAGTTGCTTTGCATGAAATTGGGCACCTTCTTGGACTCGGGCATAGCTCAGTTCAAGGAGCAATCATGGAACCTGGTATCTCTCCAGGAGTGACTAAAGGCTTGCATGCAGATGATATTGCAGGAATTAACGCCTTATATAATGTTTGAGAAATGTCTAAGAATTTAATGGGAATATATTATTACAGAATAAAGCATTTGTTGCTTATAAAATAATCTACGACAATGATCGAAGTAGGCGATATTGTTTTGGCAAGAAGATCAGGGATATATAGTTTAATAAATTAGCTGTTAAGATTTATGTCTTAAAACATTAGTTTGAATTTTCACCTTACTAATAAAGTCAAATGTAGATAATCGTGAATATATATCTTGTTTGGGCAATTATAACTCCAGAGATGAATTGATTTGCTCAGTTATAATGAATGCTAATTAGGTGCATTTTATTTTCTTACTTACCTCAGTACCCCTAGTTATAGATTTTCGGATGTTAGAAATTAAGAGTACCAAAGGCTCGTTTTCCATAAAAATAAAAAATCAGAGCACCACCTTTGAGCTGGTCTTGGACGCCCTTGAGCCTGTGATGATCATATCCCTTTTGATATCCCGGCCCAAAAGATGCTTGTGAACTAAAAAGGGTGAAGTTTTTTTTTTAGTTGTGCGAGGATGGAGATCATGAGGCCGAGGACGAGATCAGTACGTGAAGGCAGAGAAAAGGGAAAGATGCTAGAAATATTATGAAATGCCAAGAATCTAAGGAGATGCAAGGAAAAAAAATAATTAAACTGGAAAACTAATAATGAAAAATCCAAAATAATAACAAATCTAAAAGAAAAATAATATGTACTCAAGATTATATATTAATTACTAGCTATCGTTTGGGATATTTAAGATCCACTGAGAGATTACGTACACAGAAGTAAGCTGTGAGGAGGGGCTTGACTGGGTTGGCCGACGACGGTAGAGGTGGATGGTGACGGTGGGTTGATAACGGCGTGCAGTGGCTGCTACGTGGAGATGTGAAGAGTAGAGATCGGGGGAGAGCAGAGAATGGGGGGAAGAGAGAGATTGGAGGGAAAAAAGTGAGGGAATAGGCGTTTTAGCGCCGAGTGCTTAAAATTCTTTTTTGCAACTAAATTTACATCTCTAGAAAAGCAATTAACTTTTGTTTTTGATTAATGCGGCGATTTTTTCTGTGGCAAAAAGTAAACAAATCACTGCAAATGACCAGTTTTGAACCTTAATGTAAAAACTCTGCGACGGCATCAAAAGCGCTGGAATTAAAAAAAATTTTACTGCGATTTTAATTGGATGCAAATAAAATGTTTTTTTCCAGCTAATAAGTTTCGCCGAAAAACTTATAAAATTTTATGGTAAAAAGGAAACTTACTTGTTTTCGACGAGTCCAAGAATGGTTGGAATTGACTATTTGTGGCGACTAAAATTTGCTAAAAATAGTCTTGTACAGATTTTTATGAATTTTGTAAAAGACTATTTCTGACGCTTTTTAATCGCCGCTAATAACCATTAATTGGTTGCATATGACTTTTATGGCAACAAGGTTCGTCGCAAAAAAAATATATTGCGGCGATTTTCCTATTCGACGGAAATAAGATGTTACAACAGTAACAATATTTTGCAACAACATAAAATCGTCGCAAATAGTGCTTATTTGTGGCCCTTTCTTTTTGTGGCGATCTTAAAATAGTTGAAAATAGCCTATTTTCTTGTAGTGATTACACCCTAATAATTGTCAATGTATGGATAGTTTCAACCTTAGTAATTATTAGGGAAAAAAAATAATTAATATTAGGGTTTACGTTGAAAAATAAATGGGATCGATTCATACTCTTTTCCATCTTAAATATATATAACACATTCGGAAAAAGTGCACCTCATATCATTTCGACGAAAATATTTTTTTTTGTCTTTGTGCACAAAATGTTTCGTCTTAAAAGAAGTTAATTTTGTCACAACAAATTCTGTAGTTTCCATATGAGGAGCATATATATATGGTCTAAGAGATATCGTTGCATGATATGATAACATACTCCATATCTATTACTAATGAAAAATACTACTCTGCTATTTTTTTAATCATTAGCCTTTAATCGTGGCATCAAATAATTAAGAGATAATTAAAATATAACAAGTAGGTTTTCAATTATTTAATTTCGCACTAAAAAATAATAAATGAATTACTTTTAAAGAAAAATTCTATTGCTTGTTTTAAGTGTGGAATATATTAAGCTCAATTTATTTATATTATCTAGAACTAGAAAGACTGAAGAACAACCCCATTGGTCGTAATTAATCCGTTGACCGTTGAGGAGAGAGAAAACACTCTGTAATTTAAAAAGCAAGTTGAGGAGAGAGGATCCGTTGAGGAGAGAGAATCCCGATCGCCGCCCCTGTCCGGCGAGTGGCTGCTCACCGCCGACACAGAACGCCTCGCCGGGCTCAGGCGACCCCGCCGAGGGTCTTCCGGCACCCTGATCAGGCCCCCTCAGCCCGATCGCCGACCCGGTCCGGCGAGTGGCTGCTCACCGCCGACTCAGAAGGTTTCGCCGGGCTCAGGCGACTCCGCCAAGGGTCTCCGGCACGTTGATCGGCCCCTCGCCTCATCTTCGGGCTATGGCCAACTACTGGTCAGCACGTTGATCTTCCACCGACGGAGGAGCTGCGCGCTGTTCGTGGGAGGTGTTCCATGGCGGACGTAGAGACAGTGGTGGCTGGTCGCCGCACCTTTGCTGATGTCTCAGCAGCACCTCAACCATTGCCTGAAGTGGAGGTTGTGCTTAGGCCACCGAAGATTATAGAAGGTGAAATATGTTTTATATTCTCTGCAGAGGAAACAGAGGCCACTGCAAGGCCATTTCGATTCTCTATTGTTCTGAAGTTTTTCCGTGAGAGACCCTCACTTGACTCTATAAGGTCTTTCATTCGTAGCCGATGGGGTTTATCATGCTGTCCTGTAGTCTCGGCGATGCAAAGTCCAAAAAATGTGTTCATCAAGATGTCGAAAGAAGATGATTTTAACAAAGCTCTGTCCAGAGAGTCCTGTGAGATTAATGGTGTTTGCTATAGGCCATTTGCATGGTCTCCAGATTATACAAAGGAATATGAGTCACCATGCGTGCCTGTGTGGGTTTTTTTGCTTGGACTCCCTCCTCATTTTTACCACGCTTCAGTATTGAAAATGATAACGGCGCCGATTGGAAAGTTCATTCGGAGAGACAATCCGACGACATGCGCTACAAGTAGGGGTGAAAACCGAAGTCGTCGGTGCGGTTTTTGGGCAAAACCGACGCCGACCGATGTCTGGAAAAATGGATGAGGTGCCGACCGTAACCGGTCGATGGCGAGGAGGACACCGATCGAGGCAGTTCTCTGCTGATTCTCGGTCGGCGTCGGTTCTTTGGCAATTCTAGTGAGATAATTATGAGAGAGAATGAGAGAGGGAGAGATGCATAAGAGAGAGAGAGAGAGAGAGAGAGAGAGAGAGGGTTACAGAGGAGAGTTCGGAAAGAAGAAGATCGGGGAAGAAGAAGAATGCTCTTAACGAAACGACGCCGTTTCACTTAAGTTTAAGTGGAACGGCGTCGTTTCAGACTTATTATTTTTTTCTTACGTCCTTAATAAAACGACGACGTTTGGTTTAATGCCAACCGACGTCGTTTCCCGTATCAGTTGCAGTACTTCTTAACTAAAACGGCGCCGTTCAACTTAAACTTAAGTGGAACGACGCCGTTTTGATAAGGGTATATTAAAAAAAAAAAGATTTTATTATATCGGTCGNTTATATCGGTCGGTTCAGCAGTCCGGTCCAGCTTCAAACCGAGACCGAACCGCTAAACATCGGTTTCTTGAAATTTTCACCGCATGCCGATCGGTTCTCCACCGGTTCCGGCCGGTTCCTAATGCGGCCGGTCGGTTCGCGTCGGTGGCGGCCGGTGCTGTCGGTTTCTGTACAGCCCTAAACCTGGTCAGGAAGGGTATGGATAACGTTGGACAATTTCGAAGCCACAAATCCAACCCTCCACTACAATATCTCCACGTGTCGAAAACTTCTCTCAAAGGGGATCNCACCAACAGGGCCATAATTCCAAAACTTGCCGTAATGGTAAAGATCATACCAAGAAAGGGACTGGGAACCAAGTTTGGGTAAAGAAAGGATATTTAACAGAATCCAAGACAAAATTAGAAGCTGGGAAAAATCAGATGGAGGAGAATGAAGCAGGAGGGTCTTCGAAAAATGAGAATAATACAGACAAGGAAACAGAGGGCCAACTAGTTTTTCAGGTGAAGGGAGGCGAACAAGAAAAAGTGCAGCATGCCACACACGACCTACATGAAGTAGAAGTAGAAGAAGAACGTAGAGAGCTTAAAAGGTCGAATAGAGCTAATAACCAGGAGATTAGTGAAACAACAAGGCCCACTGCAGCTATAGATCAAGGTCAGGACAACACTAGTACTATGGTCCAGCTGAATGATGATGTACCAGATAAGTGTCATGCCCCTTCCACGCAATCAAGAGAAGAGCTAGTTGTTGAGGACACAGGGAAAGTTTTAATTGAGCAAGAGAGCCTGCAAATCGTTAAATCTACCTATCCCCTACCAGACCCACAAGAGGTTAGCACAGAAGCCATTAATCCAGTTGTGAGCAGAGTAACAGATTCGGGTGAAGAATGAGAGAATCCTCTGATAAGCCTAAAGAGGAAATCAAAGAAGAAAAAGGTAAGATCCTTAGCAGTCAGTTTTAATGAGACTTTTATGGTTGCAGATGAAGAGGAAAGAATGGATGAGATACTCTTTTCCCATTCTGACCACGAGAGTGAGAGAGACAAAATTAAGGATGATATGCGTAAGGAATACTGTACAGACTCGGAGGGCTCCAACAACCCCAGAAAAACAGGCCAGAAAAGGGGCTCTACAAGGATGGTAATTCGTCCTTCCAAATTTAAATTATGATCAGCCCTATTATTTTTTGGAATATTAGGACAGTAGGTACTTCTTATAGGAGGTTGAGGAAAATTATTAAGCAATTTCGTCCTAATATCATAGTTTTAGCTGAGCCCTTTTTGTTAGAAGATAGAATCCCGTCATTCTTAGGAAGATTCAGCTGCAATTATTTTGTCACAAATGAGGTGCATGGTAGTAAAATTTGGTTGATGTGGAATTCATTGGTTTCGATACAGTGGGTGGCAGGGTCTAATCAGTTTATTACTGTGAAAGTAGAGGAGAATGGTCATATGTTTCTTCTATCTATTATATATGCGAAGTGCAACCGAAATGATAGAAGAGAGCTTTGGGCGGATTTGGAAAATATGGGGACTACTAGAATCCCTTGGGTTCTCTGTGGGGACTTTAATATTATTAAGAACGATTCAGAAAGAAGAGGTGGCCGTCCTCGTCCTTTTGTAGCCATGGAAGATTTCAACCAGTGTATTCAAACCTGTGGTCCTTTAGAGATGTGTTCCAAAGGCCCGAATATGACCTAGTGCAATGGTCAAGGAGGACAAGCGCGCAGCTGGGCCAGGTTAGACAGATGTTTTCTTGATACTAACTTTCTTAATTCTTTTTCTAATGTGTCTTACCAGGTTTTGGCGCGCTCTACTTCGGATCACTCTCCGCTGGTTATTCAGATGGGGGAGAATTTATTCAAGTATGGTCCTAGTCCTTTCCGCTTTCAATATATGTGGACTGATCATTTGGAATTCTATAGTTTTGTGAAGGGGGTGTGGAAACGTGAGGGCCTAGGGCATGGATTAGTCAACCTGTCCTTTAAATTACAAAGGGTTAAGGTGGCTTTAAAAGAGTGGAATAAGAGTGTCTTTGGTAAGACTAACATCATAATCACGGGTCTAGAGGCTCGTATTGATAATCTGGAAAGTCGTCTTCAAGTCTCCTTTAATGCCGAGGACGACTCTGACCTATTAGACTCCAAGCTGGAACTATTAACATGGTTGGGTAGAGAAGATACTAGGCTTGCTCATATGGCCAAGAAAAGCTGGCTGAAAGATGGGGACCAGAACTCTAAATTCTTTCATGCTTACTTAAAGGCCAAATTGCATAAAAGAGTTCAGGAAATGAGTATGTCAGATGATAGGGTCTTACAGTCCCCTCTTGACATTCATAAAGCCGCTGTTGATCATTTTCAGGAATTTCTAGGTCAGAGTAGTTCCCATACTTTTTCGAATTTAAGTGACTTGATCTCTCCCATTATTACTAATGAGGAAAACTTGACTATTGGTAGAGATCCTTCCATAGAGGAAGTAAAGGATGCTCTATTCTCTATTCCCATTGATAGTAGCCCAGGTCCAGATGGTTTTGGTTCTGGTTTTTTCAGAGTTTGTTAGGACTTGGTTATAGATGATCTCCTCTCAGCTATTGTTGAATTTTTCCATAGCCATATGCTCCCAAGAAATTTCACTGCATCTTACATTGTGCTAATTCCGAAGGTGGATAAGCCCTCTGGATTTGATAAATTTTAGCCTATTAGCCTTTGCTCCGTGGTCTATAAGATTTGTTCAAAAATTATTGTGGCTCGTATGACTAGTTTGCTCCCTAAAATGATATCGCAGGAGCAATGGGCTTTTATCCCCGGCCGTAGTATTTTTGAGAATATCAGTTTAACTCAGGAAATGGTTCACTCTATTCATAGGAAATCCATTGGGGGCAATGTTCTGGTTAAGCTTGACATGTCCAAGGCGTATGATCGAGTAGATTGGAATTTCTTATTACATGTTTTGTCTAGTTTTGGGTTTTCTCCTAATGTTTTGACCTAATTAACTCTTGTATATCCTCGCCGTGGTATTCTGTCATGATGAATGGGACCCCCATGGGTTTCTTTAAGGGAAAACGAGGCCTAAGGGAAGGTGACCCCTTATCGCCTTACCTTTTCATTATAATGCAAGATGTGCTTTCTCGTCTCCTTAAGAATTCCTTTGAAACAGGTAAAATTGGTCAATTTGCTCAAGCTCGTGGGATCCCGATTATCTCTCACCTTATGTATGCAGATGATATAGTCATATTTGCAAATGGTGGAAAAAGAAGTATGAGGGGGTTGATGGAAGTTTTGAACAAATATGAGGAGTGGACTGGTCAAGTGCTCAGTAAAGAGAAGAGTGCTATTTTTTTCTCTAAGAAAATTTCAGCCTCTAGGAATCATGCTCTTCGTTGCTCTACTGGGTTTACCGAGGGTTCGTTCCCTTTTAAGTACCTGGGGGTGCCTATTGTGGATGGTAGGCTAAAGGCTTGCGATTTTGGCGATTTACTGGGCAAAGTGAATAAGAAGATTGCAGGATGGAAGATGAAGATTCTCTCTGCTGGTGGTAGAACTATTCTGTTGCGTCACGTTCTATCTAGCATGGCCATCCACCTGCTGGTTGTTTTAGATGTCCCCAAAGTGGTGATAAGTAGCCTGAATAAGCTACTAAGCTCTTTCTTTTGGGGTGAATCGGGGGGCAAGAGTAGGAGGAAATGGATCTCCTGGAAGCATATATGTACGCCTACGGACGAAGGTGGCTTGGGTATTAGGGACTTTAGGGATGTTCAGAGAGCCTTACACATGAAACTTGCTTGGAATCTTATCAAGGGTAACTCTCTTTGGGTGGAATTTTTTGGAGGAAAATATGTTAAAGGTAAACACTTATCCCTCCTAGAGCCTACTAAAGGGACCCACTTTTGGAAATCTATTGTCCGTAGTATTCCGGAGGTGATAAATAACTCCAAATGGATTGTGAAGGAAGGTAATATCTCCTTCTAGTATGACAATTGGGACAACGAAGGGCCGCTCCATGATCAATATCCTATGATTGAGCACCCATTGATTAAGATAAAAGAGTGCCGCATTGAAAATTGGTGGGATGTTTCTCTTTTGAACAAATTAGTGGGCCATCAGAAGGCCAATGAATTGTATGAATTTTTGGCTAGACGGAAGGAGGATGAAGATGCGCTTGTTTGGCTGAAGGAGAATGAGGGGAATTTTACTATTAAGAGCGCCTGGGACTGTATAAGGGTTCGGGCCCCCCTTTACCCTGGGCGTAGTGGATATGGCATACTAATCTACCCAAAAAGATTTCTATCATGATGTGGAAGGCTACTAATAATTGCCTCAGTGTTGACGAGAATATTAGTATGATAGGTGTTTCAATGGCCTCTAAATGCAATTGCTGTCAAAAGGGTCATATTGAGGACTTGAACCATGTGCTCTGCACGGGGGATTTCGCTAGACACATTTGGCATCTAGCGGCCACTCATCTAGGGGTTCATATGGCCTCTTTCTGCACTTGGAATGATCAAATTAATTTTTGGTTTTGTTGTGCGGGTAAGTCTTCACAGATTAGAACCATCTTTGGCCTTCTGCCCTCTATTATTTCCTGGAAACTTTGGGAGAGGCGCTGTAAAGCCAGGTATGAAGATAAGGCTTACTCTAAAGAGTCGGTATGGCATGCTATTAAACTTTGGCTCCTGCGCATCATAGACCAGATCATGAAAGTGATTTCTCTTTCCACCCAGGACATAGAAATTTTGAATAGACTGGATATCCCTGTCATGTTCCCTAAGCCCAAGAGGGTCCGGGTGGTAAAATGGCACCGGCCCCTTCAGGGCTGGGTAAAACTTAACACCGATGGTAGTAGTTTCGGGAACCCTGGAACCGCTGGCGCTGGGGGTGTTATTCGGGATGATGATGGGAGTTTACTTCTAGCTTACTCAGTTCCCTTGGGCTTGGGTACCAATAATTTTGCAGAACTCAGCAGCTTATTGGAAGGTGTTTGCAGATGTCACGCGCTTGGATTTTATCGTGTTCAAATAGAGACCGACTCTCAACTGGTGGTCAATTAGATTGTAAAGAATAAGTGTCTCATTTGGTATTTAGAAGACTTTTGGGAGGACTTACAAGAACATCTTAATAGCCTGGAGTTTACAGTGAATCACATTTATCGTGAAGGCAATGTTGTGGCTGACTTTCTGGCTAAATGTGGGGCTAAAGGTTTGAATTCGGAGTGGTCTGATATTTACATGCTGCCTAGCCTATTGAGGGGTCTTCTCCGCATGGACAAATTGGGTATGCCCTATCTGATGATATCATAAGTCTCGTGCCAGGTTTGTTTTGCGTTATATGCTTGTCTAATTTTCTATCTCGGTATTTGCATCTCTTTGTTTTTGCGTATGTGGCTTTTTGCAGGTTCCCTTCTTTGACTTGTTCTGAAGTAGGTTATGTATATTTCTTAAAGCTTGTACGCTATATGGTTGCACTGGTTTTGATGCCTGGGTTCTCTTTTTCTAATTTTTAGTTTTTTTGTACCTCCCAGGTATCGTGATTGTAACCACGGTTTTCCTCCGCCAAAAGTGAGGGCAATCAATAAAATTGGGGTTCCGTCCTCTTCTTAAAAAAAAAAAAAACCTCATTGGTCGTGGGTTGATTAAATTGACGTGTTCTTCTTGTTTAATGCCAGTCTAATGACTACCGAGCCTAGAAGAAAGGTTGAAAGGATTGACTAATTCGCCATAATTAAGAAAAATAAATCTGCTTTCACAAGATCACATGTGAGTTTAATTGATAAATACTTTAGCTACAAGAGATTACACAAAAGTAGTTTTACAAACTAACGATACAGTACATCAGATTGTAAAGTTACGTTTTTTGTAAAGTAAATCTAACAGATCACATGAAACTACATCAATTTATAGATTTACTTTTATATAATCTATTTATATCTATAGCAGTTCTCTTATATATTCTAGATATCAGTAATCTAGAAAATGCACCCGAGACTATAAAAGCTAAAGAAACTTGCATATGCAGATGTAGATGCACTATTGGCCAGTATTTATTATCATTATTATTATCATAATCTTTTTGTACAAGTATTTTTGTGATACGGCGGCATGAAGATGAGTTTCGGGATTGAAGTGAAGAGGTTACAATAGAACCCTAAGTCTAAGTGTTGTCGTGAAATCAAGGAAGCTGTCTGAAGCATGGGCCGAGTCGTTTTAAGTGCTGGACTAGCAAGGGAAAGGAGCACCTGGATCGAGCACCTGGATCGTGGGCTATCTAGAAGCCCAACATCTATGTACTTATGTTTAGTTTAATTTGGTTTCTTGTAAGGGCCATGAGCCCATTTAAGGAAGGACTTCTTAGTAATTCAATAATAGTAGTGTATTAACCTGTACGGGGTGAGTGGGAGGGGATATCAGAGAATATTAGTCTGTTAGACTTGTTGGAGGTGCTTTCCCTCGAAGAAAGCGTGTCAGTATCTGTTCCATTCCAATTCCACTAAAGAAAATATACAGTTATCCGTATTCATCTCTACTATCTCATCCCATTAATTCTAGACTATTACAATTTTATAACCCAAAAAACCTGTATATGGTATGGGATCATGCCCTGACTGAAAACTCAAACTCATACACTATAGAGCTCAAAAGGATGGAGAAAAGAAACGACACCAATGTTGCTGGTATTTTAAATTTTGAACACCTGTTGTATCCAGCAGATAGTTAGACAAGGGTGAGAATTTCTTTAATAATTACGTTAAAATAGTTGAGAAAAAAACCACTGGATTTGCATAGTCCCTTTCTAACACTCAACACCTCAAAAACTAGATAAAAATAAAGAGTTATTCTACAAGAAAACGTTACGTTATATCACACACTTCTACCTAACTAACATGTGATTTGTCATTTTTGTCCTTATATTTAAACATACACATATTTAAGCATTAAGATAGAATGACAAAAATGACAAATCACATATTAGTTAGATAGAGGTGTGTGGTGTAAGATTTTTATTAGAATTTCTCAAAAATAAAAGCGCAGATTGTACAAGGTGCAGAAGCTGAATATGCAAGGGTAGTAGAACTAGGATGTGGAATCATCAGATTCATATCCAAACTCAGAGAAACAGTTCATAGGTAGTGGCAGAAAGCGGATCTGAGAAAGAACATTTAACTATTAACACACTAAGGTACAATGTTAACCTACTATAATACAAAGGTACGCGGCACAACCCTGTTTGAAAGTTCACACGTGACTAAAGTTGCTCAAACGGATGCCTTCGAACAGTAATATAGGGGGTGGAACTGTAGTTTGGTGATAAACTGTCACCTGGCTGCAAGCAGCTGGAGTTTGGGGTGAGTGGCAATTTGTTCTCTAGTGGCCTCAATGGGAGCGGACTTTGTGAAAGATGACTAGGGCGTTGTATTCCCTTTGCTGATCTCAAGCAAGCTAAGTGGCCATTCACCTTGTTGTTGCAAAGGGGAAGTTTGATGGCCTGTATCAGTCCTTCCTTCTCCCTTGGAACTGGAGCTCCAGTCTGGTCCTGTATATGCACACCCAATACAGAGTACAATTAATCTAGAAGTCCTTATGCTCTGTTTGATTTATTGGATATTGTAGGGAAAGAAAGAAAACAGGTTGAAAAATTATTCAATGACAATATCTTTTAAGCAATCTAATTGAAAATAGTTTTAAGAAAAGGACTTGTTGTGTATACGGGTGTTTCTGCGTTTTTTAAACAAGTTTAGAATGCTAAAAAATAGAGCCAACTTTAATGTAACATACCCCGAGCACAAGAAAAGTGAATGCTTGATTGTCTGAACCAAGATGGATTTCAATCAACTTCCTCAAGTCAGCAAGGCTTGCGTCCTTTACCACCTTAAGTGTGGTAATGAACTTTCCTGGATTTTCCCTGGAAGCCTCCCATTTCACATGGACGTCAATCTGTGCATTATTGCCATCATATGAGGGGTTGTAGTTCTCCTTTGAAGCCAAAGCCATATCATTAAATACTGGTTTGTTCAACTGTGATTCTGCCAACTTCTGCTCATTCACTTCTTTAACTGATGTAAGTGGCTCTACCGTAGGTACCTGACTTGTTGCTACAAATCCTGGAATGGGCACGCTTTTCTGGACCTCCAAATTTTCCTTATTTAAATTCACTACAGAATCCTCCCCATTTTTCATTACTGGAGATGACTGAGGATCAAAGGTTCCAGCGCTCCTTTTGGGTACTGGGTTTCTGATGTGTTGAGACAGCTCTCTGTGATTACCACAAAGCGTGAATATGTTTTGGATTCTCAATCGTCTAGAAGAGGCAGATTCCTTAGCATTTTCTGGTTTGCTTATTGATTCTGACCCCATAAACCTATCCTCTAATGCATCCTTCAGATAGTCTTTTATCCTTGGACTTCTGCTACGCTGAGTTTGTGTCTGCTCAAATCTGATTGCAGAGCTACACTGATCGACTATACATGCATTTTCCTCTATGATTTCTTTGTCCACTTCTTCATCTAACACTCTCTCCTCCTGTTCTTCCTCCCCTTCTACTTCTTCTTCCTCGAATACCGTGCTTAAACATACCTTATCTCCCAATTTTGTTGCAAAAATAGCATGATCCACTGGGTGAGAATGATCCAAAATACCTTGGATTCCAGCAGGTTTACAAACAAATCCGCCAACATGTTTGACCTCATGAATAACTGGTTCTTGGTCATCCATGTCCAAATCCATTGATTTTACCATTCCTGGGTCCTCATTGGTATATATCCGCAATAATCTTTTGGCAAATCCACTTCCATCCATGTCCTTTGATGCACTTTCATCACCACTTGCATCCCTTGAATGGCATAGCTCAGACTCAATCTCCTCCAACCTCTGTCTCAGGATTTCAACTTCCTTTTGTTGCTGCAATATCCTTTCTTCCATTCTTCTCCTTTCTAATTCAACGAACTCATTGGTCATTCGTTGGCACTCCTCCAATTTCTTTTCTAGCTCATGTTTCAGAATCTGAGTCCTCTCATTCACCTTTAAGTTTATCTCCTCCTCACTTGCTCCAGATTGCTCAAGTCTAGCTCTCAGTGCAGCAACTTCTTCTTCTTTCTTCAAGAGCTCTTTGTGTGCTTCATTTCGCTCTTTCTCTCTTAGTTTGTTCTCCCGTTGTAGCTTCAAGATAAATTCATCCATGGCAGCAATCCTTGATCCTAAAATGACTGCAGATGAAGAATCTTCAGTGCCAATTTTATCCTTAATTGGCATATGAGGGCCACGTACAATACATTTTGCTTTTGCTCCATATTCAAGGGTGGAGATCGTCTTATGTATCTCCTTCGGATCTGGGCTTGCACAGAGTATCATTAAAATTTTTGATTTGTCATCCTCAAAAGAATCCTAGACAGAGAGCATAAAACCTTATTAATAAAACTTCATATAAACCATCTAAACAACCATGAGTGAAACTAATATGAAGAGTAGTTACCTGCAGAAGCATGGTCAATTTGCTATCTCTAAATGGCACATGAGAATCACCATTTGCAATGGATTCAACCACTCTTTTCAATGCTATGTTTCCTTGGTTGATCTTTGCTGTCTGAGATTTCAATGGAAATACAGAAGTCATCGTTTAGCACCCCTGAGATCATTACTAAAGAAAATATAGAAAAAGAACAGCGAACAGTGAAGACATAAAAACACAGTTTTGATGAATCTTACCTGCATTTTTGCCTCGAATCCAATTTGACCAGCCTGCTCAATATTTTCAGATCCCGCCATGTCTACAAGCATCAGGCGTCCTCCCACTGTTGGGACATCAAGGATTATCTGTACAGATTTGCAAAGCATGTGAATTCCAACCACTTATAAGATAAGCAAAATCTAAAGGAACTATTACCATGCAGTGGCTTCGAGAACTTCTATCATTACAAAGGGTACTTCTAACAATCCTTCGCTTCTCCACTTTTTGTATCTCTTTCGAAATCTTTCCGGCATCATTTCCTGAAATATACGCTGCATTCTTTGCCTTCTTTCCCATTACTTCAAGTTTCACCTACAAATAAAGAATTACATATTTCCCGACAAAGATCCACATAAGCTCAACATATTGGCTCTAGGCTGGAAGTAAGCAACAACCAATTTCGAAAAACTGTGAGAATTAAACACATCGAGTCACTTAGATTTCATCATTTCAAATATATCACTAGAAGATGAGCCACTCCTATAAGGGTCTCTGTGTTCCTACAGTAAAAACTTGACCCGCTGACATCAGCATGCTCCTTGATTATTGGAGTAAAACAAACGAGGTAAAAAAATGTTAACAAACCATGAAAGACGTTGCTAATTCAATACAAGAATGCAGGTATATTCATTAAGATTCTGAGTGGCTTCGTTTATTTGAATGTCAATTACCACAACAGAAGCTGCGTGTGTGTGAGAGAGAGAGAGAGAGAGAGAGAGAGAAGGTATGCTTTTCATTCAAGACTAGCCAGTGGATGCATGAATAACTTACCAATGAGAAGCGAAAAAAAAAATAGAATAAAATAAAATAACTCAACAAAGCTGACCTAGTTATTTAATCCAATGCAAGATTTTAAAGAAACAAAAATACAATTGATACACGGATCTAGTGTCGTGCACACACTTTATTCTCCTGATTCATTATACCGAATAATTAACAGCCGTAAGACCTACAATATTAATAAAAACCTCATATAACAGTAGTTGAGTATCTATTAAGGAAAAAACGATAATATAGATTAAAATATCCACCTAATGTAATCCCAACAAAGGAAATCCAAAACCAAAGTTCAAAAAATGATGCTTTCAAGAATCAGCAAGCAACTGCAGATTTAAACACAACAAAGCATGTCTCAAGTCCAATCAACAAGAATACAATTAGCACCAAAAAAATCAAGAAGCTGAGAGAATATTACCTTGGATGCACTGCCCTTCGGCCATCCAAGGCCTAATCCTCCCCCACCATTGCTCGACAAAAGATCATAAATTTCTTCGTTATAAATCTCCAAGACCGTAACTTGCACAAACGTTCCAAGCGCGCCGTTGGAATCAATTTCTTCCTCCGCATCCCCAAGAATATCCCTCAAAGACCGGTACACAATCCCCGGCTGCTTCAAGCACCCAAACATTGTGTGACTCTTGCCCGAACCTGTCGGCCCGTACATCACTATCGTACATTTGTCCCCTAACTTCACACTGCTAATCCTGGACTCCACGAACTTCTTGTAAAAGACATCAAGGCCCTCTTCTTCTGACAAAGAAACCCCATCGAAGCAAAAGTCCCGGTAGCCAAAATCAGCCCGAACCCGGATAGAGTGGTTGTTGGAATTGATGTGCAAAACCGAAGCGGCTTTGTCTTTTCGATCCGGGTGGTCGCGGATCCGGCCAATTACTTCGACCGGGTGATCTTGTGGGGTTTCTTTGGGCGCTGCGTTCGGATTCGGAGAAGGGTTTGTTTTGGTGGCATTGAAATGAATGCGAAGCTTCGATTGTGGAGTCTTCAACTGGGTCTGGTGGGTTTGGTTTGCTTTAGAAGATGGCGTGGGAGCCATATGAAACAGAACCCAGAAAATTCAAGATTGAGTTTCAGACTCGGATAGAGAGAACAAGCTCGATTTGGGAATTCTTGAGGGAGA
The DNA here is from genome assembly GCA_003123805.1 of Juglans sigillata. NCBI lineage: Eukaryota > Viridiplantae > Streptophyta > Magnoliopsida > Fagales > Juglandaceae > Juglans > Juglans sigillata. Next base: position 483,345 of record QEOY01000974.1, on the reverse strand, counting down.
GAGAGAAAGAGAGTAGTAGGAATCTGAAACAAGTTTTTGAAGTTAACCAAAATCTAGCCGTTACTTCCTAACGTCTAGTTTTTTCTTTTTTTTTTTTTTTTTGGCATCAGAGTGCTCGTGGACGATCACCATTCCACTATTCCAGGCTTCCAGCAAGAGAATCGAGTCTTGAAAATGGATAATTACTTACTACCTCTCCCACTTATTTACTATTTCATTTTTTTTATTATTATTTTTATTTAATAATTAAAGAAATAATTATTAGTGAAGTTATATATCTTTTTATTTTTTTAATAATTAAAAATGTTAAAAAAAAATTCTAAATACATTATAGATTAATAAATAAATAATAAAAAATAATAAACCAACCATTATCTCTTAAAAATTAGTACTGATGCAGTAAAATGGTGTGATGTGATATTGAGTTCTTATCAGTACAACATAATATATAATTTAAATTGTCTGCATAAGTAATATTTTTAATTAACATAACATATTGAGATACGAAGATAAATACCATGTGTCAATACTTTGGGAATATTTAATAATTATTTTAAACTCTTACGTTCAATCATAAATTATTATGAATATTTATTAAAAGAGTTATTATATTCTCAATTTGGTATATAAAATATATTATCTACAGTACTTAAATAGTATTTATATGACATAATTTGATTTGAAATATAAGTTTTATAATTTGAATTTTACAAATAAAATATTAATATTTAAGTTGTGTGTAAGGTATGTTCTACACACTACTTAAGAATAGAATTTTCCTTATTAAAAAATAAAAAATTACTAAGTGAAGATTCAACAATATTTTGAAATCTAAAAGTAAAATAATATTTTGATTTATTTAAATTTTTTAAACTAAAAATCAAACAATATAATAGGATTATGCAAAAAATTGAAAATTCAATCTGATACTGACTCCACAACGTTGGAGTTCGAGCTCCGATAAAAATGAGTCAGAGTTTGAGGGTTTTTTTTTGTTATTTTAGTCGGAGTCGAAGCTGGATTTGTTGTCTGGCCAACTCTGACTCCGACCTTCAACTTTGTCATCTGACATCCGCCTCTGATATTAGTACACATAGGTTATAAAATATGTATTATTTATATATTTGTCATATATACTTATATAAAAAGTTTAGAACTTATATAGTGAAATTTAATATTATAATAGTATGAGTTAATTATTATATTATATAATAATATACTTATACTATAATATAAATTGACTAATAATCTAATATATGTACACATCATAGTATTCCTATGGTACATAGTCAAAATAGAAATAATATACTTTACTAGTTAATAGTGAATAATATATAATAGTCTAGTATAATAACATATAATTAGAAATAGGTATGTAATAGTATAGTATAATAATATATAATTAGACACTTATAAATTAATAATTGCTAATAATTAATACTAACAATTACCTTTAATGTTTAAAAAAATTATAAACTTAAGTCAGATGGGTTTTATATAGATAAGTCCAAAAGCAGAAGCGGCTTTTAAATATTTAAGGTATTTTTAACGGTTCGATCCAAAATATACAGTTCGTATGGAGACCATCACGTCAATCCAAAAATTGGGGTTAAAATAAAGCCCACAAAAATAGGCCCAAAACATGTACGTACTAATTACGAGGCCCAAATCGGACATCTGATCCGACAATCTAACACTACCCTTAGGCCTGGTTTGGATAGAGAAATGTTTCCATCTTATTTTATCTCATCTCATTTCATCTTATCTTAATATCCAAATACCACAAACACAAACACTTTTCAATTTCAACTTTTTAACTTTTTCATATAATCATTACCTAATTCTTACAATTTTTCTAAACTTTCAAACAAAACTAAAAAAAATAATCAACTTTTTTAAATCTCAAAATAAAAATTATATTAAAATATTATATTCTAATAATATTTTAACTTTATAATATTTTTATTCAATTTTTTCTCTCTCATTTCTCAAAACCTCATAAAACATTTTAACTCAAACAATTTCTAACTCATCTTATATCAATTCTAGTATCTCACAATTATTTACAATTCATCTCAATTTATCTTATATCAACTCACTATCCAAACTAAGCTAGATTTGGTCACCCTAGAGGTGTTGGCCCATTAGGATTGATCTCTGGGTACCCTAGCTTGGAGTTGTTGAGGCACGTCGATGACCATCTCAGTGGGATGAATAACTACCATCATGTATTTTCTTTAGAGAAATGATACTTGTAATCATAGGGTTTGCAAGTCTTACATATTGATTTTGAAAAAAGGGTTAAGTCTAAGACCTATATGAAAAAATTATTTTTGTAATGACAAACTTTACTTTTTTCAAATGGTTGTGCAGGGCTTACACGCAATAAGACTATATTTAGCATTATTTTTTTTTAATGAAACCCATGCATTTTTGTAATTTATGTATTTATAGATTTTGATTAAGTGTGAATGAGTTTTTTTAGTCATTAGTAAAATAGTTGATGTCTTAACTTTTGATTGGAAGGCTATTTTTTTTTTTTTAAGAAACTTTTGATTTGTAGGGCACACAAGATCTTATTTACACGAGCTTCTAATGGAATATAAATTCTTCTCGGAAAGGCCATTTGAGCTTTGATTAATTTGTTGAATTCATATTTCAGAAATCATATCTCAAATTCTTTATTAATTACTTTTAGTTGTAATTTTTTAGAAATACAATCATATATCATTATTATTTTATCATTCTTAATTATATCTAGTAATGTGGTTTATTTTAAATTAAATTATCTCACACTTTATTTTAAATTCAATCATTTTATAGCAAAATTAATGAATATGGATCTTCTTGTAAGTAGCATGGCCCTCTTCTAAGTTCTAACCACACTTTTATGGTGTTAATTAATTACAAGCATCATTGAAATAAGAGTTATTCTATTCTCAAGCGAGGTATAGAGCACACCACCCACATGATTTATAAAATTTGATTTAAAAGATTCAAATTATAAAATTTATCTTCCAGGTCAAATTATGTTATATAGATACTTTATTAAATGTGTTATCCACACACTGTTTTATAAATATAAATTTTCTTAAAACAAAGGATAATCGTATTTGGTGGTGATTCTTCTTTACTTGAGATGAGTGTCATTCTAGTGGATCAAATTAGGGGTGGTAATATGTGACACGACTTGTGAGTTCAACGCGAATACGATACGAATTAGTGGGTTTGCGTTTGATATAAATGAATTCGAATCAAAATGGATTGACCCATTAAGATACAATTAATAAACGGGTCAATCCGCTTAATCCGAAATAAACCATTCTTCACGTATGTTCATATTTATCATTGTTGGGTTTATAATATTGGTTTAATATAGGTTAAAATCTGAAAAATATTTATATTTTTTATAGTAGCCAGTCTTATTATTTTTTATATATTGTGGCTACTAATATGTATAGATTTTAACTTTTATGTGAAAATATATTAATCAAATCAAATGGATTATATGGATTAGATCAATCCATTTATATGAAACAAGTTGAAACGAGTGTTGTTATGTTGACCTGTAACGTCCCAATGGAAGATCCAAACCACGTGGCCTATACTCCAAAAAGACTAGTCAATGATACAATTAGAGCCCCATTGGAATCTTATAAAGAGCAAGAACTTCTCCTTCCCAAGCAATGTGGGATCCCATACACCACCTACCCTTATCCATATCATATGGGGGTATCACAATCTATCCCCCTTAAATTCCCGACGTCCTCGTCGGGCCTGTCCATTGTAGGTGGCACGGCTCAAGTCCCACATTTCTGGTTAGGATAGGCTCTGATACCATTTGTAACGTCCTAATGGAAGACCCAAACCACATGGCCTATACTCCAAAAGGACTAATCAATGATACAATTAGAGCCCCATTGGAACCTTATAAAGAGCAAGAACTTCTCATTCCCAAGCAATGTGAGATCCCATACACCACCTACCCTTATCCATATCATATGGGATATCACATGACCAATTTCTAATTAATTATTAAACGAATCAAAAAGGGTGATACGACATAATCCATTATTTAAATAGATCATATTGGAGTTTAACTTAACAGGTTGTATTGTAGTTGATCCATTCAGTCAAATGTCTATAAGTTGACATGATTCGAACATGACTCACAAACACGAATTGCCACCCAACAGTAAAATGGTAAAAATTAAGGCATCGTTTGGTTACACAGATGAGATAAGATAAAAGTTAAAAATTGAATAAAATATTGTTAGAATATTATTTGTTAATATTAATTTTGTTTTGGAATTTAAAAAAATTGAATTGTTTATTATATTTTGTGTAAAAAATTAGAAAATTTTTAATAATGAGATGAGATAAGATAGTTTGAACTGTGTAACCAAATCAAGCCTAAAACTAAAGTTGATTGAAAAAAAAAAGGATTTTAATAGGAAAGAGATGGAAATGATTGATTACGATGTAAATATTATTAAGAACACTGACATTAGTTTATCCAAATGCTAGTAAAATGCAAATTTTACCTCATTTTAGATAAAAGTGTCTACGTTCGATTAGGCAAATGGAAAATAATATGACTTTGAGCTACATGAGCAATCACTTGGCAGTCATATTTGGATGTTTACTGTACAAAGATTAAATGAATATTTTATTTGATAAAACGTCTCATCCAAACTGCCCTTTAGTCTTTCCCTCGAAAATTTCTTTCTTTCCCAACCGAGCTTTTATTCCTCTTCTCTCCCTCCACCAAATCCCTCTATCTTGCTTAAATTTGTCTGATCTTATCTCTTTTTCTCTCCATTTTCTCTCCAGCTACCAAATCGCTCTTCTTACAATTTTCACTCTAATCGTAAACCATAAATTTGTGTGATTATCCCTCTCACACATTCTCACTACAATCTATGTGATTTGCGTGATTATTTTGCAAGCTAAACCATTTTGGGCTGACGCTCTCTTGGTTTGGTGGTCTGCCGCACTCCATAGTGTTCTCATCTTCATATTCATAGATCCAACATCAACGAAATTTGTCTACACAACAACCTTCATTTTTTGGTTTTTCCCTTAGAGTCCCTCCCTGTCGCAAGATTGTTGGAACCTGAAAACCCTTGGGTAAAATTTTGTGCTCCTTGTTTTTTATAATCATTGTGTGCTGGTTTTGGGAAGTTTCGATTTAGTGTTTTGATAGACTAGTGGCTGCCCAATGATTTTTGGTTTGTGCTTTGTGGTTCATGTGTTGTGGTTGGGTCGTGATTGGTGGTTTTTCATACTTACTGTGTGCTTATGGTTTGTGCTTCTTTGTTCTTCTGGTTGTGGTTTGTGCTTTAAAACTGCCCACTTGACAATATTGGTTGTGGTTTAGTACTGGTTTGTGCCCACTATAGCTTCATGACCTTGTGGTTTAGACATGATTTGTGCCCACTACTATTTAAAACAATTATATAGTAAGTGGATTCATTTAAAAAAAAAGAATCGTTCTAATTTCTATGAGTCATGTGATGGGGGAAGCATGGTCGATATTATTGTGGAGATAGAAATTCTAATTTTTAGTTTACGTTATAGTTGCATTACCTTGCATGTGCTTGATATGGTATGGGTACATGTTGTGAATCCATGTTATTTTTATGTGAATGTACTCGAAAATGGACGGAGGATAATTCTTTTGGGAGATTTTGAGTAATTAGACCTACTTATTTTGTTATTTTAGGATTTACTGTAAAAAGCAAAAGGGTGAGCATTATCCTATGTTTAACTTTCATATGGGTTAAGGCAGATCTATTTGATAAAAGGTTGGCCACACCCATTACTTTTACTTATATAAAAAAGAAAGGTTGGCTACACCTAATGAATACATTGTTTCCTTAATAATAGCACCCATAGTATTGTTCCTTTGGCTCTCTTGGCATGTTCTATTTTTAATTGGTCCCACCCCTTATTCCCTACCTTTTATTCTTATATCTTAAAAATGTTTTGCTGAGTAAATAATCTACAACGGTGGCTGAAATAAATTGTGTAGGGGATCTTCTAGTGTGAAATCAAACCAGAGTCTACAACTCTTTTCAAGCTTTTTTTTTTTTTTTAAATTTATTATCACCAGGTTACACCCTGGTGTATCTAGTTGTGCCACAATTAGTAATATATAATTGATCATTAGTGCCTTTGTTTCGCTTCGTATTTTTAAGTTTAGATTATTGAATGTTTGTCATAGCTGACCAAGATTATTAATATTGATTGGGTCATGCAAATTCAAGTTTTATGATGGACTTTAAATTATTCAGGGATAGAGCCTTCATACGGATCCATTTTCCACCACTATCTTGCAAAGTGGTGGACAAGGAGAAGACAACACTCCATTCAATAGCATACATGATAATGTGGTGGTCCAACCATCACAAGGTGAAGGTGAACAAATGCTACAAACTAAAAAATTTCAACGAGGTGTGTCTTTCACCACAGAGGATGATAATCTTCTTGTTTAAGCTTGGCTAAACATTAACCTTGATACTATATGAGAGACTGAACAAAGATCCACACAAATGTGGGAAAAAAATTTATGAATATTATAATGAGTATAAAAAACCAAACACTCATAAACGTTCGATTGCGTTATTGACCAATCGATGACAATTTATCCAAAAATACACAAACAAGTTTTGTGCTGTTGTACCACAAGTAGAGTCTTTGCATCCGAGTGGTACCATAGAGCTGGATAAGGTATTAAATTTGTCCAAAACAAACATGGTTGGTGCTAAGGATGTTTCAACTCCCTTATCTACTAGTACATCTTTAAAGCTGGTTGATGGTACCGCTTCTTTTGATAGTATTGAATTTCGCCATATTATTAGAAGTCTTCAATATCTTTCTTTCACTCACTCATCCTAATATCTCTTTTGTTGTTAACAAATTGTCTCAATTTATGCACAAGTCCACAACCACACATTAGACAACAACAAAAAGATTACTTCGATATCTGAAGCAAACCATCTTTCATGACATTCTGCTCCAAAAAGATACCCCTGGCATGGCTATTGAGAGGTAAACGGTGGCAAATGGGGAAGAAAGGTTGAGAGAAGCAAGAATTTGGAAGATGAAGAAGACAAGAACTTACCAATCATATTTTGGCACGTAGACGTTTATATTTAAGCCACAAGTTTTTTTGTTAATGTCAAGGGTAATAATATACTTACAATAATTGCAGAAGAAAAAGTTAATGAATGGACTTGTTCTTAGATAAATGAAACTACAAAGTGTTATTTCTATAAAAGAAAAATTCTATTTTCATATCGGTGCGTAAAAATACACATAATATAATATTTATATTGTATTGTTTGATTTGAAAGATAAATTTTAAAATTTGAATATTATAAATTAAACTTTACCATTTAAATAATATAGATGATGTGCTCTATAAACCGACCTGAAAATAAAATAACTATTTTTAAAAATAAAAAATGCATATAAAGCTAATCTAAAATTGAATATATAGCATAAAGAATGTGTGACCAAATTTCACTACATATAAGTATAGATTCTTAGTATGAATTCATTGCTTTAAGTCACGAAAAATAAAATAATAAATAAAATAGTTTTTTTTTTTTTTTTTTTTTTTTT
>QEOY01000974.1:362220-474021 GCA_003123805.1 Juglans sigillata | reverse complement strand
GGTAAGGGCGTAGAGAGTGGGAAGCGGAAGGAGTTTAAGTGTTCGAGTGTGAAAGGGAGCGAGGGGAATGAGAACGGGCATAGAGTTCTCAGGGATCGTAATGAGAGTTCTAAAACTGGAGTCAATTTGGACAAAAAGGGTGCGGCTTGTGAGGAATCGGAAACGAAAAGCGAGAGAACTGATAAAAGTTTGAATAAAATTGGGGCTTTGGACAACTGTATTGTTAAAGTTAATCGAAGCTCCACTTTGATACGATCGAGTGACGCCAGTTTCAATTTCGATGAAAATTTTCGAGATGAGTTTGGGGTTGATGCTGGTTTGAAGTCGAAAGAGGTAGTTGTCAAGGTTGGAAATGGTGTTGATGAATGTGCGGATGAGGTTGGTGAGAAGTCTTCGGTTAACGAAATGGTTTTAGAGAATCCTAAAGAGGAGTTAAGTGAAGAAGGGGTAGGCAGTCGGTTTGGTAACAAGTATCCAAGCAAGCTACATGAGAAGCTTGCTTTTTTGGAAGGCAAGGTGAAGAGAATTGCATCAGACATTAAGAAGACGAAGGAGATGCTGGATATGAATAACCCGGATGCATCAAAGGTGATACTTTCGGATATTCAGAACAAGATTTCCGGGATTCAGAAGGCAATGGATAATGTTGGAGGCAAATCTGATGGTAAAACCGGATTGTCAAAAGGAATTGGTGACGATGAGGATGAGATAGCTGATAAGGGAAAGAGTAAGGAACCTCATAATGCTAAAACCTCTGTCAAAGGATTGAGTAGCGAGGAACTGGAAGCAAGGCTCTTTCCTCATCATAAGTTGCTAAAAAATCGGATCCCTCTGAAAGCGACATCAGAAAGCTCTCAAAGTCATGAACCCCTTGTTGTAGGACCGAATTGGGAGTCAAAAGTAGATGGGAAGTCGTTTAGCTCTATTGATGAGAATTCTATAGCAATTGAGTTCTTAGCTTCCCTGAATGAAGAGCAAAATGAAGTCACCGGAAGGGTTGGTCAGGCTGATATGGAATGCTGTGAAGTTCAAGAAATGGATGGTGCTACATCTACGGTAGGACAAGATTCTTAAAATATGTTCAATGTAAAGCGTGATGTTGATCTAATTCTCACAACTGACGAGACACTTGATGAGTTTGATGATCAAGAGAATAGGCAGGGTGCGGTACGTGGTGAGGGGACAGATGATACTTGCATTTATCAGGTGAATGAAATTGGTCGTAAGACCTCAACGGGAGGATGGTTTGTCTCTGAGGGGGAGGCAGTCCTTGCCCACGATGATGGTTCTTGCTCATGTTATGATATTACTAATTCTGAGGTTGGCAACCTAGTTACCTAAATTAGAGTGCATTTCCTTGAAGTGTCTCTGCAATTATTTTATAGTGATATTTGATTTGCCAATTTTGTTTCCCTTAGAGATCATGTTATCCATTTCCCGAAAATAGGAATACAAGTAGTTCAGATCACTTCTAAATGCAGTACATCAGTAATGAGTTTTGTCTTGATTCTTTTGTTTCAAATTCTTCATGCGATGATTTATCTTCACTACAATTATGTCTCTTTCCTAATGTAGCAGTGGAGCATGTTTATGTGAACGGACCATGTTNGGTTGGGAAATCTATTTTCTTATCTGATTGGAGTATACTAATATTTGGTTTGCCGATTTCTTTTTACTTTGAAGTCATGCTGTCCATTTCCAGTAGAAAAATGGGTATACAACTAGTTTGGATCAACTCTACATGCAGTATGTAAATGTCAAACTTCCAATTGATTTTCTTGTTTGAAATCTTGGTTTCTATAATTTTTCTTCACTATAGTTGACAAAATCTGAAGCATGCATTTTTGAACGGACTATGTTACATGTTTTGATAGTGGTATAGAGAGAAGGTTGCATGCATGGATATAAACAAAGAGGCAGCACTATATTCAAGATAGATTTTGTCAACTGATGGTCCACCGTTGTTCAGGAGAAGGCCGAGTACAAACCACCCCCTGGAGTCTCACCTGATATATGGAGGGATTGTTGGATAATTCGCGCCCCTGGTGCAGATGGTTGCTCGGGAAGATATGTCGTGGCTGCATCTGCTGGGAATGCTATGGATTCAGGTTTCTGTTCTTGGGATTTCTATACTAAAGATGTGCGAGCTTTTCAAATTGAAAGTGGGACAACCACATCAAGAACAGTACTTGGCCCCGTACCCGGTAATATTGTGCATAGAAGAACTGCTCTTTCTAATATTCTGGCCCCGGAAAATCGACAATGGTGGTATAAACCCTGTGGACCTCTTATCATTTCAACTGCCAGCTGTCAGAAGGGTGTGAGAGTTTTTGACATCCGTGATGGGGAGCAAGTTTTTAAATGGGAGGTGGAGAAGCCTGTGTTAACAATGGATTATTCAAGCCCATTACATTGGAGAAACAGGGGAAAAGTAGTTCTAGCTGAAGCAGAAACAATTTCTGTGTGGGATGTGAACTCTCTGAGTCCTCAAGCTCTATTATCCGTGTCTTCATCTGGTCGAAAAATTTCTGCTCTTCATGTCAACAATACTGATGCTGAATTAGGTGGTGGGGTTCGTCAAAGGTGAGTGTCATCCCTTTCCTTTTGCTTTATTCACCGTCACTTGTTCTATTCCATATTTTCTGGTTTAGACATTTTTCTGGCTCGCCAGTTGTTGCTCGGTCAATTTTGTTTCTCAATGTGGACTGTATTTTGGTTGTTGGTTTTTTTTCCCAGATCAGCTTGTTATTACAAATATATATTTCTTGAACTGTTATAAATTCGAGAATCTTCTGCGTTTGAATATTCCTTGTTTCTCCGGGAAAAATGATGCAGAATGTGTTGACAGGAAGCGTTAGCAGCACATGAATATATGAACGTCGTAAGTCTCTTATAGTCATGTTTAAGGAAGTCATGTTTATAGTAGCAATTGTGTGCAAAGACCTTTTTTCTAAATTTGTAGAAGGAAGTGCTAGTCATGTTTGCCTTATAACTCGAAAAGATAAGTCAATCTAGAATTATAGCGCGGATGTAGTTAGCGCTTTCTCAGGTCATTATATTATTTGCCTTTACCCAGTTCTAACGTATTTAAAGCGTCGTAATGCAGAGTAAGTTCGTCGGAAGCAGAAGGGAATGATGGTGTTTTCTGCACCCCAGATTCTATTAATATTTTGGATTTCCGCCACCCGTCTGGTATAGGACTTAAGATCCCGAAACTGGGTGTCAATGCACAGTCAATTTTCTCTCGTGGAGATTCCATCTTTCTTGGCTGTTCTGTTGTAAGATCAGGTGGGAAAAAGCAACCTTCTTCCCAGGTGCAACAGTTCTCGTTGCGGAAACAAAGGCTATTTAGCACTTACGCTTTGCCAGAATCCAATGCACACTCCCATTACACATCAATAACACAAGCATGGGGGAATTCAAACCTTGTAATGGGTGTTTGCGGATTGGGCCTATTTGTGTTCGATGGCCTGAGGGATGATTCATTGCTGTCTTTCCCCATTGATTCTGGACACGCTCAGAAATCGAGGGAAGTCATTGGTCCAGATGATATGTATTCCCCTTCCTTCGATTACTTATCATCTCGTGCCCTCCTTATATCAAGAGATCGCCCAGCTGTGTGGAGGCACTTACCGGAGGTATGATGCCTTGCTTGATACCTGTGAGCATGTTTTGTCAAGGAAAGAATGTACCGTTATTTGTGTTTAGTTACATCATCCGTTTCATTTAGGCGGGCGGCTGGCCCCATTTCGTTGAAAATGATAACATTTGGCCCTCGTTCTTAACACTCTTTGAAATTATTCACATATTTTTATAATCAATATTGCTACAGGTACACGGCCTGGGTACCGTTTGTGTAATCGGCGGCTGACGTGGCATCAAGCTGATATTATTAAAAAAAAAAAACAAAACAAAAAACTCAATTTCGGACAAACAAATCAAAATGCTCTCAGCACTAAATTCGTATTTTCCATCCATCCTTATCGTCCAGTCAAACTCATCCCCCATCGTCGCGTCAAACCCATCGTAGAAGAAGCTTTGTCGTTGTGCCGTCGAACCCTCATTTGTGCCGGTGGTCAATTTCTGTGTTAGAGAAAATGACGTCGTGGGTAGACTTGGGTTTATGCCTCTGTTTTATGCAGTTTTTGCAACAATGTGCCTTTGTATGATGCAGTTTTCTTCTATTTGTCTATGTTTGATGCTGTTTTTGCTTCTATTTTTCTATATCTTTGATTATTTGAACAATGGGTAGACTGAACTTTGATTGTATTTTTTATTTTTTTGCTGTTTTTGCCATTGCATTTTTTTACAAAATTTCCTTTTTCTCCCTTTTGGCCATGGGTTTTAAAGGGAATATAACTTGCAAGCAAAAATCTTTCTACTAAATATTAAAGTGAGAGGGGACAAACAATTTTTTTAGGCAGTAAAGTAAAAGTGAGAGCTACTTTTATTTGTGATGTTTTGCACGTACAAGCTAGTGCTTTTGAGCTAAGTAAAAAGATGCATATAATATTGTGGGAGATTGGAGTGATTTGCATAGAGTTTATGGTCATAATAATCTGCAGAGAGCTAAGTAAAAGGATGCATATGTTATACTGGTAAGGTGAGGTGAGGTGAAAACAAGTGGTGTAGTTCGAGTTTAAGAATTGCAGAATCAAAAGGAAATGAAATGAGTATTTGAGTTTTAGGGAGGCCAAAAGATGAAAGGGTATTTGAGTTTCAAAATGCTGAAAGCGCACCGTTTTAATAATCTTACGTGGAACCACGAGTAAGTAGGGGGGTATCTTGGGTACATGTAGCATTTTTCTTTTATAATTTCTAAAATATTTTCATTTTCCTCTTTTCTTTCTTCACTTACTGTCTGTTTCCAAAAAATTTTTCGTTCACCCAAAAATGACCACATTTGTTGATAACAGCACATATATGGAAAAAACAAACGAGATGGAGGTTGAAGAAAGGCTCATTCTATTCAAGTATCGAGAGTCATTTATAAGATAACTATTGCTATTTATATTACATTTACAATGAATAAAATAAATGAAATAATGTAGGCTAGTTGCCAGCACATGTAACAAATTATAATAGAACAATATCACATCCTTTAATCTGGTGCAACCGTAAGTATTTGAGATGCATTTGTATCCTTTATTCTCAACATCCCCTTGCAAGATGGAGAGTAAATGTTGATTACTCCCATATTGAGTAGAAGTCAATTGAATGAGGGAGAGTAATGGTTTAGTGAGTAAGTCTGCATGCTGAGTTGAAGACGGTACATGTGCAGTGATGACATGACCAGTTGATATCTTGTCTCGAACTAGATTGTCATCTAGTTCAATGTGCTTCGTCCACTCATGGAATACGAGATTAGCGGCAATGTGTAGGGCTGCAAGATTGTCACAATACAGAGTGGCTGGCTATGACATGTCGATGTTCAAATCATGGAACAAATAGTGGAGCCATGCCAGTTCACATACAACTGATGCCATGGCTCGATACTCAGACTCGACAAAGGAATGTGATATTGTGTTCTGTTTCTTGGACTTCCAGCAAACAAGATAGTTGCCAATGAAGACACAAAACCCTGTTGTTGAATGCCGAGTGTCTGGGCAATTTTCCCAATTACCATTTGAATAAGCCATGAGTTTTGGCTTAGCAGAAGCTGGAAAAAATAGGCTTTGTTCTGGGGTGCTTTTGAGGTATTTGAGCACTTTGATGAAAGCATTGTAGTGTGGCAATCTGGGAGTGTCCATAAATTGGCTTAGCAAGTGTATGCTATAGCTCAAGTCAGGCCTTGTGTTACTGAGATACATCAGCTACCACTAATTTCCGATACAAAATAAGGTCATTAAATGGTTGTCCTTCATTTTTGCTCAATTTGATGTTAGGTTCCATGGACATGAGAGAGGGCTTGGAAGCCAATAAACTAGTTTCGGATAAGATATCCAGTGCATATTTGTGTTGGCAAAGCTGAATGCCATGTTGTGATCGTGCAATTCCCATGTCAAGGAAATACGTGAGGGAGCTGAGTGTTTTGATTTTGAATTTTGTCTCCAAAAAATGCTTGACTGCCTCATGGGAAGAAACATTAGAGCTCATCAAGATGATGTCGTCGACGCAAATGAGTAGCGCAACAAATGATGTGTGCGCGTGTTTGGTGAAGAGACTGTAATCCGATTTGGATTGGATGAAGCCAAATTCTGCAGGTGTGGAAGAAAGCTTGGTATTCCATTGCCTGGATGCTTGTCGCAAGCCATATAGGCTTTTCTGGAGGTGACATACTTTGTTGGTTTTAGCTGCAGGATGGCCAGGAGGTGGTTTCATATATATTTCTTTGTCAAGTTCGCCATACAAAGAGACGTTGTTGACGTCCAACTGCTGGAGGTCCCAGCCTTTGATTGCAGCAATGGCAAGGAGGCAGCGTATGGAGACCAGTTTGGCAACTGAGGAGAATGTGTCATGAAAATCTACGCCTTCACGTTAAGTGAAGCCTTTTGCCACCAAACGAGCCTTAGCTCTCTCAATTGTCCCATCAGCATGAAATTTAAATTTATAGATCCATTTGCAATCAATTGGCTTCTTGCCGAGAGGGAGATCATTGCTTTGCACCAAAAAGGGTGTTTCATAGCTTGGGTATATGAGGTCGGTGTTAAGAGAAAGTGAAATTTGGTCAAAGCTTTAAATGTGGGGGAGAGAGAATCATAAGACAAGAAGGAAGAAAAGGGAAATGATACTTGCTTTCCTGTTGTGTTGTGACCATCAGAAGCTTTCATTGTGGATGTAGATTGGGTTGAAGCTATGACTTGTTGGCAGTGAAAGTCTTGGAGGTATGCAAGTGTTTTTCTTATTCGAGTTGATCGGCGGAGGGGTGGGGTTGAAGGGATGAGAGGAGAGGGTGTATTGGTATCAGGTGAGTGATGGTTGGCATCATAAGTGTCAGATGAAATGTGGTCAACTGTTGGGGATGGTGGTGTGATAATGGGGGTTAAATGTTGGTGGTAATATAGGCGTGATAGAAGCAAGATTTGTGGAGGGCGTGAGTTGAGGATGGAAAGGTGGGAGTGTATTTTAGAGGAAATAAGTCTGTGTGGAAAATTACATCATGTGAGAGGAAGATTTGTCTGGTATTGATATCAAGGAGTTTGTATCCCTTGACTCCATAAGGGTAGCCAAGAAAAATGCATGGGCGAGCTCGGGAATTGAATTTGGTTCAGGTGTGAGTGAGAGTAGACACATAACACAAGCAACCAAATACCTTAAGGTGAGAGTATGATGATTTGTGATTGTAGAGGATTTCGAAAGGAGACTTGTAATTGAGTAGTGAGGTGGGCGTTCGATTGATGAGATAGACTGTTGCGATGATGAATTCGAACCAATATTGCAAGGGGAGGCCAGATTGAAATTTTAGCGCACGGGCCACATTTAGGATATGCTGATTTTTGCGTTCAGCCAAGGTGCTTTGTTGGGGTGTAGCCATGTACGTAAGTTGGTGTAGAGCACCTTTGGATTGGTAGAATAGTGGCATTTGGAATTCAACTCCATTATTGGATCTAATGGTTTTGATATTGGTTTCAAATTGAGTTTGAACAAGAAAAAAAAAAAAAAAAATCTGAAGTGAGAGTTGAGCTTTAGACTTTGTTTTTAATAAGTATAATCAAGTGCATCGAGTGAGTTGGTTGACAATGGTAAGAAAATATTTAGTCCCATTGTGAGCTGGAGATTGGTTTGGTCCCCATATATCTACCTAAACAAGTTCAAAGGGCTTTGTTGCTTTAGTTTCGGATTGAGGGAAATGTAATTTGTGATGCTTTGCAAGTGCGCAAACTTCACATAGAATTTTGTAGTCAGAATGATGCTTGGATTTAAAATTAGAAATGTCATTCAATATGTGTTTGGTCATGGAGCTATGTCCAAGTCTATAGTGCCATAAAGTAAAGATATCAAATGTGGTACTGTTTGTGGTATAAGATGTACTAGAAGGATGTAAAACAGGAAAAGAAAAGGATTGCAAGGCCGTGGTGTGTTGTTGTGGAAGCTGGAGGTGATATAAGCTATTAAGCACAGTCTCCACTCCAATCGTCATCTAAGATGAAAGGTCCTGAATAAAACAAGAATTGAAAGAAAAAATTAAACAAAAATTTGAGTGAGTGGATAGCGCGTTGGCCAAAATAAGATTGAATGAAAAATCTCGAACACATAAAGCATTTTTGAGAATTAAGCAAACAGAAAGATGTACACCCATCTGCGTTGCTGCTGTATTGTGACCATTATGGAGTTTGATGGTGTGGTTAACAATTGTGACATTATGAGTGAAGAGATGTGGGCTACAAATCATATGATCTGTAGCACCTGTGTCAATGATCCATGAGGTAGTGAGATGAGTGACTTTGCGGTGTGCGTTTGTGAAGTTGGAATAAGAGATACCAGACATGGGAGGCTTGCTAGATTCGGGAAGGCTAGTTTGCACATGGTTCATAGCTGGTGTGGTTCCAATGGATGAAAGGCTGAGCAAAGTAAGGAGATGGTTGTACTGCTCCTGAGTAATAGGTGGTCCATGATTGAGCTGATCCTACTCAAAGGAAGACTGATTTGTCGAAGACTTGGATATGAAATTGGCTTTGTGTTCGGGTGGAAAACCATTGTGTTTATAGCATTTGTCTTTGGTATGTCTTGGGATGCAGTAATAAGCACACATCGGAAGGTTGGGGTTGGCCTTAAAACAACACCTGAGATGTTGCAATGAGAACATAACAGCCGATCTTCGTGTGAGAATGATGATGTGCGCTGGTCAGGCACTCTAGCAGCCATGGCAATGGGCGCAAGCACAACATGGAGTTGTCTTCGTCGCTCCTCTTGTTGAACCAAAGAAGTCACGCAATTCAACTGAGGAAGGGGATCATGAAGCAGGATCTAAGCACGAACAAAATCGTATGAGTCATTTAGACCCATTAGGAATTGCATAACCTTGTGTCGATGCATGTATTCCAGCAGAGTTTTGATTGAACCACAGGTACACGAAGGCATCAGTTCATAAATTTCAAGCTCGTCCAAAAGACATTTGAGTTCGTTGTAATATTGGCTCACTGAATTGTTGTTTTGAATCAGTGATGAAATTGATTTTGTGATTTGGAAAATGCGAGGAGCATTTTGGATTGAAAATTGTTCAAGAAGATCCTTCCAGATGTTGGTTGTCGTGTTCGCATGTGCAATGCTCGATCTATGTTTTGAACCAACTAAATGTTGAATCCAGTCAATAATCATGTCGTTGCAAAGCTCCCAAGGGGCAAGAAGGGGATTAGATTTGCTAGTGGGTTTGGAGATTTTACCATCGATAAATCCCAACTTGTTTGTTATGTTGAGTGCACGGCACATAGTTTGCGCCCATGTCACATAATTTTCGGTAGTTAGCAAGTCTGGAACTAGTGGAGAAGAAGCTCTTTCTCTAGCTTGAATATAGTATGGGCTGGTGGGATGGTGGGGATTGGTCTTAGGATTGGAAGGCATGGGTGATTCGGTATTTGAAGGGGTTTCAATCATTGCTCTGGTACCATGTTGATAGCAGCA
Source organism: Juglans sigillata (assembly GCA_003123805.1). Classification (NCBI taxonomy): domain Eukaryota; kingdom Viridiplantae; phylum Streptophyta; class Magnoliopsida; order Fagales; family Juglandaceae; genus Juglans; species Juglans sigillata. The sequence goes on along the minus strand of QEOY01000974.1, from coordinate 464,460 downwards.
CATATATGAGAAAAACATACGAGACAAAGGTTGAAGAAAGGCTCATTCTATTCATGTATCGATAATCATTGACAAGATAACTGCTACTATTTATATTACATTTACAATGAATAAAATAAATGAAATAATGTAGGCTAGTTGCCAGCGCATATAACAAACTATAACAAAATAATTATCACATTCTTTAATATGGTGCTATTTGAGATGCATTTGTATCCTTTATTCTCAACTAATTGCTTACTTGATTATTCGTATTAATTTGTGGTTGGTTGGTGCCTGCATGATGTAGACTTTGATAGTAAATCGTGAGATGACCCCATTTATTTATAGCTTGTGGTCATATACCCACTACTGTTATTTTATTTCGAGGGAAACTTGATGGATGAATATTCAACATTCCTTGAAAAAAAGTTTTATTACAATTGACTTATCATCAAAGCTCATAAATACTGTATAGTTTTTTCATATCTCGCACAAAATCAAATTTATAATTATTTTTGTGAAGTACAAGATGATGTGTGACAAGAGATTGGAAGTGGATGAAAGTGGCTGTGTGACAAAATCAAAGTTGATGAGGTGTAAATAAATATACACTAACACATAAATGTAGACAATCAAGCTATCAAATTAAAGAGATGAATTGTTTGTATTAATTGTATAAAATGTGTTCTTCACACGACTTTTAAGTATATATTTTTGTATGCTGCTATGTCTAGCGATAAAAGCTATCGAGCTTAGTGTCGACAGTGTTAAAGCATTATTATTATTATTATTATTATTATTATTATTATTATTATTATTATTTTTACAGCATTTTTTGTGTATTTAGACAAATAAAAAAAAAATTAAAAAAATACACATGTACTTTAAAAAAAACACATATTTGGATAGCTTTGAATTGTCGGTGAAATTCACGTGTAGCCATATCATTTTCCAATTTGGAAATCCGCAACTAAAAGAGTAAAAGACGTTACCTTTTCCCATTTTCCCAACGAGATGGTCCCCTTCCAAAGGGCACCCGTTGACAGAATAATTAGTACAGTAGTCATGATGTAGTTTCTTTATATAGTAGTGTGACCCGTGAGGTATCTGGACGCCTCAACATTGGTTGGATGCATGTGTCCATATTAATTGAGATAGATACTACATATATATATATATATTAATTGAGATAGATACTATATATATGGCCTATTCTTTCGAAAGGATCGATGAATTTCGTAAAAATATGATTTTAAAAGTAGAATAAATATAGATAGAAATTATTATTATACATGATGTGACATCATCTAGACTATACATTTCTCCAAATAAATATTGAGAATAATCAACTAGAAACAACTACACAGTGAATACAAAATATGTACTATTATAATAATTTCTCTCTAACATTACTCTTTTAAATAATTTTCGTGTTTATTATCATAGAAGTGGTAAATATATGGTAAAAACTCAAGGAAATGCTTGGATTGAAGTTGTCAAAATTGTTAATATTTCTTTTAAAATTATTTGAGAGAAATTTCAACCAAACAGGGCCATATTAATTCTTGAAAAGGACGGGGATTTTTGGGAAACTTCTGGTCCTCATAATTAAAATACATCATGTAGCATTACTTAGCAAGTTTCTTATTTAGAATTAACGTTTAAAAAAAAAAAATTCAATCAATCTCAAATTAACTGTAGCATAAAACAATAAAATATATAATATATCGTCTGACGCTGAAATAATACGAAAACGAAAACTTAAAACAACAAATTCTAATCAAATATGGTTTTATTAGGAACTATTTATTTTATAATTGATTTTATGGTGCCTAAAGCATGCATTTATAATCCACATCTACGCGCTTAAAACGCACCACAAGTTCATGAATTGACACGTTAATATTTTATCATAAAATCAGAGTTTAGTTTGAAGGTTAAGAATATATTATATCATTTTTTCAAAAAAAAAAAAAAATCTTATATCATCTGTTAATAATAATGAAGTAATAATAAAATAGTTTAAAAATATCTTAAAATAACTGTATTCACAAACAGACGTACAGTTTCTAAAATAATATTTGACATGCAATGGATATATGAGTAAAGCTATTCTCACCGTTCCGATCATGCTTTCGGTCTCGTTATATGTTTTTTTAATTTTTTTTTATTTAGTGATTAAATAAGTATTTTTTAATAATATTATAATTTTTTTAAAAATATTTTATAATATTACAAAAATAAATATATATAAAAAAATAAAATAAAAAATATAATATTTTACACTATAAATAACTCTCAGCAAAATTGGAAGCAGTGATCGTAGTGCCACCCATGGATATATACTCCACGATCCTGAATTTAATAAATTAATATAATATATGAGAGAAAATGTACGAAACTTAGTACTTTATTATATTCTGACGAAGCTACAGACAAAGACAAAAATAGAAAAATGTTTTGAATTTTGAATTTGAGATCTAAAAAATATCTTAAATGAGATTTTTAAGATTTTTGTTTTAAACGAACGATTAAGAAAATATTTTTTAATAATATTGTAAATTAATTTTTTATTTTTTTAAAAATATTTATGATAATTAAAAAAAATTATAAAAAAAAATTTATACTATTCGAAATATTTTTTGAATACTAAATTCGGACATGTAGCAGTACTAAAAAAATATCACAGTGACAACTTTACTTCAAAGTATTTTCGTTGAGCGGTTACCGATAGTATGTTTAGCATTTTTTAATTTTTTTATTCATATTTTTTAATATATTAAAATATTTAAAAAAAAATAAAAAAAATAAATTAATATATTTAAAATTAATTTATTAAACATTAAATAAAAATAAAAAATAAAAAATATTTTTTTTCCAAGCGGTCACCTAGAGCAATAACCTTATGGCGGCAAAGCAACTTTTTTCATTTTCGTTACTTTAATGATGAAGTACATGAATTATTTAAAGAATAAATAATCTTTTTTTATAAAATTAATTTTATGAGTTAAATTAAATTTATAAATTTTTTATGATATCAAAATCTATCACAGAATAAATGGAGGCCTATACTATTTATTCTGTGATAAGGATTAAAAAATATTGACCTGCATGTGAGGGAGGGTGTTAAGAAATAATCTCACATTGTCTGTGAATAAAGTTTTTGACATGTTTATAAAGAATTAATAATTTTTTCTTATATAATTGATTTTACAAGATTAGTTAAACACGTTAATTTCTTCAACTATATGGTTGGGAACTTAATTAAATTAGTTCTTGATCTCCCCTTTTTTTCCCATAAATAGGAAGGCAGTGTACCTGTGGTTCTTATATATAGCACGTATGCATGTTCTGGATATTGATCACAATGTATAGTAGAAGATTAAAAATAAAAAATAAAAAATTAAAGACTTCGTACAAAGGCAGAGATAACAAGGTCGATTAGACTTGAAATACTTTACTTCTTCCAGCTTCTGGTCCAAAAAATACTCTGTAAAAGATAAGAAGAGTCAAGAGCTCCCTTAATTCTCTCTATATATATATTGAGAGAGCGAGAGAGAATTGTGAAGAGAGGGAAATTATTAAGAGATCAGAGTGCTGATAAGAGCATGATGATGATGATGAAAAAAGGGGGCCATCCTTTGTTGAGGGGATCAGGGAGATCAGAAGGAGATGAGATCAGCAAATACAGTCATGGGTTTACAGCAGCTGAGATGCATTCACTGGCTAGCGTTTGTGAGGCAATTTTACCTCCTTTGCCATCGGATTCTTTGGATGCTAAGGATTATGATCGCCCTACCAAGGCTGTGAACTTGTTCTCCGAAATTTCTGGGTCTCAAGCCCCAATACCTGATCAGGTACTTACAAACATTCTCTCTCTGCAAATTGCACTCTTTTTTCAATGAATCAAATAGGATTATATATCATCTTGGATCTTTTTTTGACGTGATTGGAACGAACGGTAACGGCAGGTTGCAGAGCTTCTGGTGAAGAGGGCGGTGACAGAAGGGAAGATATTGGTGAGAGTGATACTGTTGTTGCTGTCAACTAGGTTGGGGACCTTGTTGCTTTGTGGGTCTCTCTGTTTATCTCAGAAATTGCCCTTCATCTCCAACTTCTCTTGCCTATCCGTGGAGAAAAGAGAGAGAACGCTGCAGATGTGGTTTAAGAATAGATACGTGACACCCGTCAGGCTTGCATTCCTTTACATCAAGGTCTTGTGCCTCTACGTCGTCTTCTCTCAGGTAATATAATTTATAATATTCTATCTAAATTATTTAATTACTGTTCTATGCAAAATTCTATATATATTTCCTTTCTTTTATATATATATATATATATATATATATACATATACATACTAGCAGTAGGTAACGTTCAAGGGACGTTTGCCTATTTTTTTTTAATTTTTTTTTTATCTAGTGATTGAAGAAGTGTTTTTTTAATAATTTTGTGAATTTTTTTTTATTTTTTTTAAAATGTTTATAATGATTAAAAAAATACATAAAAAAAGGAAAAGAAAAATAAAAAAGTGAAATACATATTTAAGACATATTTTTAGGCTACTTCTTCATTAGTTGTAGTAGTTCTTTTTAGTTAATTAAGAATATTATCATATTTAAATTATGTTAAAACTCTAATTATTTATATTGTTATATTTTTTTAAAAATATTTAACAAAATTGCATCATTTATTTAATATTCAGTAAAACTTTATCTTTTATTTAATGATGAGAAATTAATATTTTATAAATTGAAGTTAATTTTAAGTGTATGATATAATATTTAAAATTTAATTATCTATTTTATGTTAATTTAAATCAATATTTAAACTTCTATCGTTGGATTAAATCTGAAGATTAAAGATGAAGGGTTGGAATTTAAAACTCAAAAACTAATATTTTTTCCTACTTTTCTTTTTTTCCTCTCTCATTCCTCACGCACGATTGTAATATTACGTTACATATTGACATTCACACGGATAAATAAAAAAAAAAAAAACCTAAATAAACCAAGAAAAAAAAAGAAAATTACTGTTCATAATTACTGTTTATAAACAGTAACAAGCGGCAAAAAACCATGGAAAAAAAAAATTCTTTACTGTTTATACTGTTGATAAACAGTAAATTATAAGTACTTTTAAGTATAAGCCAGATACAAAAATGCTATATACAACCGCCCGGGGTAACCTTTGGGGAACCCTTGCCCCCGTGGCAAGTGAAACGACGCGTTTTGAACGAAACAAACCGTGTTCTCACTCCTTCCCTCTGTTTTGAAACTCACTCCAGACTTCTCTTCTTCTTCATTCATCTTCCATTTGCCTTCTCTGCCTTTCCTCTTCGTCTTCAAGAATTTCACTCTGCCAGCGATCCTTCGTCTTCAACAATTTTCCCTCCAGCGATTTCACTCCAGTCTGCTATTCATACCCATCTTAATGAAATTTTCACACAAAAAATCAAGAGCAAAACAAAACCATAAAGAAAACCATCAAAATATGAAAATAAGTATGAGTTTGAGCAAAACAGATTAAAGAAATCTCTTCTTCCAAACTCGAAATTGAACAGAGCCGAACTTTTATTCCCAGACCCAAGATTGAAATGAGTTTTTCTTCCCAAACCCAGACGACGCGATCTACGGTTCCCAGACTTAGACGGCGAAATCTCTTCTTCTAGTTCAAAGATCGAGCAGAGCAGAGCAGATCTTTTCTCACCTTCTTCCAGACGACACAACCTCAAGCTTCCCTCTTCAACAATTTTCCCTCTGTTTTCGTTGTGTTTTATTTTCGTTTTCATTTTTTTTTTTAATAATATATCGGCTCACTCATGGTTAGCTTGGAGATGAGATGAAGAAGGGAGCTTCGTGGGTCTATGGAGAAGACGAAGGGATTAGCTTCGTGGGTCAGTAGAAAAGACGAAGGGGTTAGCTTCGTGGGTCTGTGGAGAAGACGAAGGGAACTTCGATGGTGGCTTCGCGGAGAGCAAATCTGAGTGAAGAAGAGAAGGGGTTTTCTGAGTGGAGATGATGCCGTGGAGCTTCGTGGGTCTATGGAGAAGACGAAGGGATTAGCTTTGTGGGTCTGTGGAGAAGACAAAGGGGTTAGCTTCGTGTGTCTGTGGAGAAGACAAAGGGAACTTCGATGGTGGCTTCGTGGAGAGCAAATCTGAGTGGAGAAGAGAAGGGGTTTTCTAAGTGGAGATGATGCCGTGGTCTTCGATGATGGCTTCGTGGAGACAACCAAGGTGGAGAAGACGAAGGATCTGCTCGGCCGGAGGGGAGAAGACGAAGGGAAGGGGAGGGGCGTTTGAGTCATCAAATGAAACGGGGCGTTTCATCTCCACGTAGGCAAGGGTTTCCCAAAGGTTACTCCGGGCGGTTGTATATAGCATTTTTGTNAGAGTGGAGAAGACGAAGGGAAGGGGAGGGGCGTTTGAGTCATCAAAGGAAACGAGACGTTTTATCTCCACGTAGGCAAGGGTTTCCCAAAGGTTACCCCGGGCGGTTGTATATAGCATTTTTGAGGCCAGATATAAGGCTATATATAATCGGAAGTCATTCTTCTTAATTAGTAGTACTGCGGATTAAGATCATATAAGTTTCAATTTTTTTGACCTAAATAAATATTTTTTTTTTATAATTCAAACAGATACAGATATACAATATTATTTGGTTTCGAAAAATATTTAAAATATTCTTTTAATTAAAACGTCAATATTGGGCTCGGAGAGAAAAATAATAATGAAATTAGTAGGTATATATAATAGAGTTTTGCTACACAACTTCCATCACACTCCACACTCCACATTTTTTTTTAATTTTTAAAATTTTTTAAATTTTTTTAAAATTTTGTTTTGAGTTTATTCTTTTTAAATTATTTATTCATTATTTATATAATAAATATTTGATAAAAGAAAAAAAAATTAAAAAAAAAAATATAGAGTATGAAGTATTAGGAGGTTGTGAAGATTTTTTGTATATAATAACTTAACCAGGTGGGAATTATTGGAAACAAATGAAGGAAATTTTGATATTTAGGTGATGAACGAAAAAGAAAAATTAGTTTTTAATTACTTTAAACTCCAATTTTATTTTTTAATTCCCAAACGCATTATTAATTGATGGAGAAGGCCAGTGGTATTCGGCCCCATTGGCCCCAATCTTATAAAGATTTGGACCCGAGTTCATTTATTAGCGAAATAATTAATGGGACCGACCTAGCTAACAAGATGTGCCCATCAATATCATATAACAAGTTCTTAATGACTAGAAGAATATTAATATTTAAGATAATGTTAGAAATGAGATATGATATTTTTTAATAATAGACTATACATTTCTTTTAAAAGGAATACGTGACACTTGTATAATGATTATATCTAGTATTTCTAGTTATAAATATATCAGAATTTAAAAACATTGTGCTTTTATATAGATTTTTAATAGATATTGAGGATGCAGTGTTTATTAGGCACAACAATGTTTCCCTTGGGATAGCGAGATCGGATCGAATTAAATCAAAGATCCTACAAGTTAATAAAGCGAGAGGAAATGATACTATCCCATCACAATTTCTACCCCCAATGTGTACCCATTTTCTCTCTCTCTCTTTTTTTTTTTTTTTGTGTTTGTTTATATTTTAGTATAGTGTTTATATATATATTTTTTGTATTTAAAAGAAAATACATAAAAAAATGCAATAAAAAAAGAAAACAAAAATACACTGTCGGTACCCAAACGAGATAACGATGGAACAACGAATTAGTTATAAGGGGATTGCTGCGTCCACCGAGAATTCTTACTGTATAACTTGTGTTTTAAAAATGAGAAATGCTTTGGGAATTTTGGGTCCCGAATTCATTTTTTATTTATTTATTTAATGATTAAAGAAGTATTTTTTAATGATATTGTAACTTTTTTAAAAAAAAAATGTTTATAACGATTAAAATAATACATAAAAAAAATACTTTTTGTAATAACTATTTGGAATATTTTTTCGGAAACTATAATGCTGCTCTTTAAACATTGTTTTAAACCATTTAAACATTTACAAAAAATTTACAAAGTGATTAAAAATTTCTTTCTTAATTTTTTAAATATTAAAAAAAATGTATAATCGATATCTAATACTCTGGGTGGATATTCTCGGTAGGACTACCATTTTCCTAGTTATAATTTCGCCAGTACTGTTGGTTATGTTCTTTCTCACCATTTATTCAATTTTTTACGAATTTTAATTTTGTCAACAAAATATTGGAATCGTTCTATCTTTACGGTTAATCATGACTCAATTATCATGTTTCTTTTTTATTTTTCTTGATTATTCTTTTCTATTCGCACCCTAGCTTAATTTTAGACCCGTTTGATATTTAGAATATTTTATTATATTTATAAATAGTAATAAAATAATTTGAATTAAAATATTTTTTTAATTTTTAAAAAATAAAAAAAAATTAAATTAAATAAAGATATTATAAAATTAAAAAGTGTTTGAATATAATGAATATAATTTTTTAATATTAGTTTTATTTTAAAATCTGAAATAGTTGTATTTTTGTGTGTTTAATTTAAAAGTTTAAAAAAATTATAATGATTGAATAAAAAAATTAAAAATTAAAAAATATTTATATTTAAATTATATTTAAAAAAGAAATATCTAAAACAATATTTGAAAATACTTAAAAATAATTATATTGTGAACGGGCCTTAAACGTACTCGTACTTTTCAGTTTTCATTGATGAGTAGGACCCACTTTAGGCTAGAACTTATTGGCATTGATTATTTTTATGAACTCTTTTTTAAAAATTATTTGGTGCATAGATCACATAATTTATTAAATAAATATTTGATTTATAAGATTTAATTCTTTTTTTAATAGGTGCAAGATTTAAATTGTAAATTTTATTTTTCAAATCAAATTATATCATATAAGTACTTTACTATATGTGCTTTGCACCCTGACTTTGAAAATAAAATTTTTCATTTTTAAGAGGGAAAGTGGTTATTGATAAAAAAGAATTCATCCGAAAGGTCACGAATGATGATATATAGCATATTGAATGAAAAACATCATAATTCAGTATAGGAATATCCTAGTTTTGTAGTTATAATCGGGAGTGAAGAACGTACAGCCGCAGTACAGGACCAAAGAAATTGATTTAGCATCAACTTTGTTCGATCATCGTGGAGTTAATTTCATTCTGCAGGTCAATGAAAATGGTGAGAACCCAACATGGGAAGCCATTGGATATCACGTACACAATGACGAGGACCCGTCTCAAGTCCCTAGAAAGAGACCTCTTGAAAAAGGAGTGCTGGAAACTATACGCGAAACTGACTCTTCCCTTGTGCATTCCCTTGCAAACAAAGGTATAAGAGCGACTCTAGACTCCAAGCAGAATCTCTTAAAAATGGAATGTGATGTTCTTGTCGTCGGCTCTGGGTGTGGAGGAGGAGTTGCAGCTGCTGTGCTTGCATGTTCAGGCCAGAAAGTCATTGTTCTTGAGAAAGGCGGCTATTTCGCTGCTGCTGATTATTCTTCTTTGGAAGGCCCCTCGACGGAGCAACTATATGAGGCAGGAGGTCTCCTTTCCTCTACTGATGGGGGAGTGTTTATTCTAGCAGGTTCAACTGTTGGTGGTGGCTCTGCTGTTAACTGGTCTGCATCCATCAAAACACCAAAAAGCATGCTTCGGGAATGGGCAGAGGATTACAAGATTCCACTGTTTGGGAGCCCTGAATATCTTTCTGCTATGGATACTGTGTGTGAGAGAATTGGTGTTACAGACAGTTGTGCTGAGGAAGGGTTCCAGAATCAAGTACTGCGAAAAGGGTGTCAGACATTAGGTCTTAAAGTTGATTATGTGCCCCGAAATTCCTCGGAGAATCATTACTGCGGGGATTGTGGTTATGGTTGCAGAAAAGGAGACAAAAAAGGGACGGATCGTACATGGCTTGTGGATGCTGTGGATCATGGTGCAGTGATCTTAACAGGATGTAAAGCCGAGAGATTCATACTGGAAAAGAACAAGAGAGGAAGCCTGAGAGCAAAGAAATGCCGAGGAGTAATAGCAAAAACTTCGAGCAACAACATCACACAGATGTTGCAGATCGAGGCCAAAGTAACTATCTCTGCATGTGGGGCTCTTTCAACACCCCCTTTAATGATCTCTAGCGGCTTGAAAAACCATAACATTGGCCGCAACCTTCATCTCCATCCTGTTGTTATTGCCTGGGGATACTTTCCAGAATCAAACACAGAGATCAAGGGTAAAATCTACGAGGGTGGGATAATGACATCGATCCATGACGTAGAAGGGACGGATTCAGATGTAAGAGCCATCATAGAAACTCCAGCATTAGGTCCAGCATCATTTTCTGGCATATGCCCTTGGGAATCGGGACTCGACATAAAGAAAAGAATGGTGAAGTATGCAAGAACTGCGCATTTGATAGTGCTAGTTAAAGACTTTGGTTCTGGAGAGGTTAAGTCGGAAAGAAGGATAAGCTACGAATTAGATGCATCTGACAGAGAAAATCTCAGGGTTGGGTTAAGGCAAGCATTAAGAATCCTGGTAGCAGCAGGTGCGGTCGAGGTGGGCACCCATCGCAGTGATGGCCAGAGACTCAAATGTAAGGGGATTAACGAGAAGGAACTGGAGGAATTTTTGGACACAGTCAATGTGGTGGGGGGGCCAATGTCATTGACAGAGAATTGGATAGGATTTACCTCTGCCCATCAGATGGGTAGCTGTAGGATGGGGATTGATGACAAAGCTGGCGCGGTTGACTTGAATGNCAGAGAATTGGATAGGATTTACCTCTGCCCATCAGATGGGTAGCTGTAGGATGGGGAGTGATGACAAAGCTGGCGCGGTTGACTTGAATGGGGAGAGTTGGGAAGCAGAAGGTCTTTTTGTTTGTGATGCTAGTGTTCTTCCAACTGCTGTTGGTGTCAACCCCATGATCACCATCCAGTCAACTGCCTACTGCCTCTCAAAGATAATAGCCGGTCGAGTCCTTACAAAAAGTACCCTTCCCTAAAGCTTCTTGATTCCTCTTCTTGTTCTATTATACTATGCACATATCTGCATTTGTACGCTTATACAAAGTACAATTATCCACATTGTAAAGCTGTTATAAATCGCGTCCTGCTATCTATTAAAGAATGAGCTGTTGTTTATGTTTAGAATGCAATGTGTTGTTCAACTTCACATGTATGTCAATGACTCGATTTATATATCGAATTGTATTTTCTAACTCAGGTTCTTTAGACTAAAGTTTCCATTTGTCTTTGTCCAATTTCTGCATTTTGAAACCGAAGCCGATTCTACTCTCTACGATCAGGCTCTATACTCTGAACCAGATTGATTGTCTTGGAAAGAAAATATCCTTATAATACCTGGCCAAATTAACTTTACAAGACAAACAGATTTTATTTTTTGAAGGTTTTAAGAAGTGAAAATCGTCTGTAAATAAAATGGACATAATAATTCCTTATCAGTTATAGAATTGGTTGCACAAAATTAGGAAGTTCCTCTTTCAAACTCAAAAGAAGAGTTTCCATTGATTGCTCTCAGTTTGGACTTAGCCAATTATGAACCTTATTGCTTGAAATTGAGCCACACTTACAATTTCATGTCCGGCTTGGAATGCCTAAATGTACAATTGGCACCTAGGAATTCACTTCTCGAGTTGGATATGTAATGAGTCATGGGGATCTCACATTTTGCTCTATATATATAATGTGGATCGCTTCTGCTACCAGCTCGTCATGGACGGCTGTACACAGAGTCTTTGAAAGCATTCAGCCATCAGAGTCCATCTCGTGGAATGGTAGTGGAACTTCCTTCACTGCCCTGTACTTCCCAACATTGTTTAGATGCTCATTCTCCAACCTATTCAAGGATAACTTACCAAACATCAGAAAATTGAAGTCCCATTTTCCATAGCTCAGAAAGCTACTCACTTTGCATCAACCACACTGACCCATAAACAAGCTTATGACCATATTTCAGTAAGAATTGTAGTTGATTGAAGTTGTTTCCATCATTTTACAAGCAGGATCATTAACATATCTGCTAATTATGTGGTTGTCTCTTTTGGACCCAGAAGACTTGAAATGCTAGTCCTCTATTCCCATGATTGAATTATCTGCTAATACAAGAAAACAAACTATGATCTTAAATTTTTAAGTGTGAGACAGAAAGTACCTATAAAAGTTCCAATGCCCGCGACGAATTACTTCTAATGAAGCCAAGAAAAAATCTAGCAAATGACCATCAACAACTTTGTCAATTTTCAACCGCAATACAGATTCCAGCCATGCAAGTCTTAGAACTGCATTCAAGGCCTGCAGTTCAAATTATTATATCTTCAGATCCTCTGTGATTGTTAGAAAAGGAAAACCAAAAATTCTATGGAGTAGGGGATAACTCACGATGGATATGTAGTAGATGCTTTTGTTCTTCAGAATTATACTATCTCTAAGCCACAAGTTTTTCGAGTTTCTGTTGAAAAGCCCCCAGTCCATAACAAAATCCCAGTAACATTGATATACAGTAGCCACCACAGAAGTCACCAAGAAAATGGCAAGCCATAGGTGGTCATGCTGCCTATGATATGTTAGCCTTGCGCCAGCTGCCACCATGGCCGAAACATACTTGCCCATGTTAGCCAAGTGAACAACGTCACATTCATCAAACCATCTTCTTGCACACTAGTGGTCACATTGAAAAGCAGGGTGTTAGCTGAACAGATTCATAGGCAAAAGACTATTTAAGTGTTCCAAAAACCCAAATGGTTCTTTTAATGCCCTTAAAACTTAATGTTATTGATTAGTATTTATTGTAGTAAATTGGGATCATAAGCAAATTCCCAAGACTTGGAAAAAATGTTCTCATCTCCACAAGAAACATGGTATTGAGGAAAGAATTGAAGCCACAATCACGAAAGATGAAAACACCTGATTATATTACCATGAAAGAATTATAATTTCTGGAGTGATACCTGCATTGCACGCCAATAATATGGCAGAAACGAAATTACATAAGCAAGCTCCATGAATAGCCTTCCCGATCTGCAGGTTTCATAACGGTGGGTTCTGAAAGTTCCTGCTAGAAAGTAGCAGGCTGTGGATTCCATGTGCCTCAGCAATGGAATCTAAAGAAAGAAATGAATTAATTGGAGATTAATTAATCATTATGGGGAGAAAAAAATGGAACAAATCGTGTAGGGTATAGTTTATAAGAGTGGGGATTACCTGGCTTGTAAGCTGGTCAGCCATGAAAAAGTCTACCAAAATAACCTGCATACAAAAGAAATCAACCAGAATAAGTCATTATATTGTAAAGAATGAATAGAAATCTCGAAATGAAATGAGAAAAGAAACAATTGTACCTTATAAAATGGAGAGCAGACTATATTACGTATTACACGGATGAAGCAGTAGCGTGTTGGACGATAGAAGATGTCCAATGGGCATATGAGCAGAGCGAGGAAACACTGACAAGCAGATTCAATAATCAATATCTAACTTCACAAACACTAAATTGTATACTTCTTAATAATCAAACCAGGGTTATCCTGGAGACAGCCAGAGGATCATGTTGAGTTTGTGAAACTCGGGAGGATTTTAGTCTTAGACCTAAAATGAGATTGCTTTTTTTTAAAAATAAAAATAAAAAGACACTCTGATTCAAATTTCAGTCTCTGTATGTAGGAGATGAAGGCCTGGAAAAAACTCAACTGGGCCTTTTTTCTGGCTATGGTGTTCTAGACTGTCATTATAAGTTCTCACACATGACCGAGGGAAGTACCTAAAAATTGTTATCAACATGATCACATCATGATTAATTTGGCCATTTAGCCCCGTTTTCAATGTTGAGCTGAATTTTTACGAATAAAGTTGAGATAGTAAAGAGAGTTTTATGGAATTTACTTAAGATAAATTTAGATGTATTTATAAAAAGTTAAAAAATGTTATGAATCCCGTGTATAAAGAGGTATAGAATTGAAAAAAGTTGTGGATCTCATATATAAAGAAGTTTTAAGTTGAGAAGAGTTTAGTAATTTAAAAATTAAGTGTTTAGATATTAGACTTAACTTAAAATTAAACTAAACTAAGTTGATATCAGTTCAGTCCATATTCTAAATGGAACCTTAAAAAACTTTTTCTGAACATTTCAACTAATAGACAGAGATCTCTCGTCAAATTCTGTATAGGCTAGACAACGCCGCAATGGTTCCAACAAGAAAATGTAGAAGCTCTATTTAAAAAAAAATAAAAATAAATAAATAAACATTTCTTTCTAAATCTTGTCATTTTCGCGTAACATATTTAATTAATTGAGATATAAAACCATTTAAAATAAGTTACATCTATAGTAAGGTCGGCTCAATGGTAAAGCTATTTAGGCTATTGTCTAAGATCCCATATTATGTAAGGTCTCCAAAAATAAAAATGATGTGTTGTTTTTTAGTCTTTTTTAAAAATAAAAAATAAAAACCATTTCATTAAATAAAATTTTAAATAATTTTTATAATTTTCAATGTGTGCAAGGCCCCATAATACTAAATTTAATATTTAATACAATGATTTTTTTTTATAAGTAATACAATGAATTATTTATATTTTAAATAATTTTTTTAAGATCTTGTTAATTTGAGACACAAAATTTACATTGAGGCTTCATTTTAAGTTGTTGTAAATATAAATTCATAAAAACTGTATTTAAAGATGTAAAATTTGAAAATATTTCATATAATAATTTATATTTTATTGTATTATAATTACTAATGACTCATTTAAATTTTGCCTTAGGCCTCAATTTATATTCTATAGATATGATTAAGGAAGAAAATATCTAAGCTGAAGATGTATTTTTTTGCAGAACAGGAATAGAAAATTAACATGGACATACAAAATTGGCACTAACCAAAAGAAGAATTCCAGGAATGGCATCAACTTGGCTAGGTGAGAAGCCACTGGCCCGTAAAAGGAGGTGGACGACCATTGCCCCGACAACTATGGTCATGAAGGTGGTACAGATGAGGAAGGCATCTCTGTACGTAAGGGCTGTGTTGGGTGAGAATTCAAAGATGAAGTTGTAGTTTATCCTCTTACTCTTCCACATGAACAAATTGCACCCATACATGAACAGGTGCAAGCTTAGCAACGCAAACATGCTGCAAAATCCACACCAACCTCATTAGTTTAACAAGTGATATCTTTTTGTTTTCCCCTTGTGAAATGAAGGCTTAGTTCAGTTCAGTCGATTTTTTTTTTTTTTTTTTCTCATGCTAGAAAATTGTGGAATTAAGTTGAAATGGATTCTTTCTATATTTTCGTGTAAAATACAAGATATTTAATCCGAAAGAAAAGTGCTATAGCCATAAACAAATCTCACAAAAGTAAATCTATAAATTGACATAACTTTATATATGATACGTTAATGATCAAAATATTTTATACCGTATTTATTTAAGTCCTTGAATTGTAGAGGATCCCCATCTGAAAAATATATCTTTCATTTCCATAAATATATCAGCAATAGTTTATGTATTAATTGTGGGTGAAAACTAAAGAGATCAGGTCATGGGAGATATCAAAGACCCACCTGAAAATGGGATATACTATTTCCATATAATCTCTCTCTGTTCCACTGGAGAATATACCCGACAAGTGCGCTAAGATTGCATACACAGTAAACAGTGAAACAAAACAACCAGTGAACAATCCTGCAAAAAAGCAATGACAAAACAACGAATTACATTATATTCTTTGTTCTTATTTGAGGATTATTAAAAATATAAAAAATTATTTATTTACTATTATTTATTTCTTATCAAAATGATTATTTTATGTTAATAATTAAATGAATTTATTTTTATTATAAATAATTATTTTCGTTACAAATAACTAGTTATAAAAGTTCATTTTTCTATTATAATTCATGATGAGAAGTGGCAAATATTCTTTCTGAAAAACAAGCAGCTGCACTTCCTGGCAGGCGGGGCCCTGCATGCTGAAAAATGAATGTTCATATATCATGCATGGTAGTGAGTCACTGATCATGATCAGGAGTGAATATCCAGGCCACTAGCAAGGCATGAATTAGTGGCCATCGGGGGTTTCAAATAGTAGTACTACTATATATATATATATAGTACTCATGTTAATGGAGATCATCATATGAATAATTAATTAATTAGGATATTGGAAGATCGATGTGGCTAATTTGGGGGGGAATTAAAGATTACGTACCAACAAAGAAGGTGACCATGTGAGAAGCTTTTTGCTGTTGTGGACGCAGGAATTTCATCGCCCTTTTCCTGTCATTATTGGCGAAGTGCTTTATGAATATGGACTCCACTTCGTCCATCAGTCTTACTACCTTTTCAGAACAAATATAATTACAATACCAATAATTCCTATTAGAATATATATGCAGATTCCATGATCTCCAAATCGACTTGGAGAAAAAAAAAAAATATATATATATATATATATATATATTATAGCCACAATAATAATAAAACTAGAGACATCGGTTTCATGAAAATAATAATAATAATAATAATAATTTACCTTATCGGAGCTAATAAAATGAGATGCCTTCACAGCTTGTAGATAATTTGCCGAAGCTTGCTGGTTGGATACCTGTTCATGAAATAATACTTTAAATTAATAAAAGCAACCCTACAAAATACTACAGATAAATTCAGATAATTTGAGATCACATTAACATCCAAGCGCAGACTAAAACATTTTATTTATGTAGTGTGCCAAAGTAAAAAAAGACATAAGTACTAATTAAATGGATCTATTGAATTTAAATTTATTTTTTTAATTTAAATAAAATTAGTAATTCTTAATTGGATATATTATACTTTTAAGAACGACACAAATAGAGTTGTAATTACTCATGAGTTCAAGCTAGCTAAGTATTGAATGGCCATACTTTGTTCGTACAATATTAGCTGATTTCAAATTTATCACCGAGCTACATTTTATTTACTTACCAACTGGTTCATCTATTTTTCAAACTAGTTTGACTTTGATCATCACTAGCTACTTGATTAATTTATTATTATTTTATCTAACAAAAAATTAATTTATTAGTGAATTAATCTTATATATATATAATACTGTATTAATAAATTCATATTAAAAAATAGTTACTAAATTATGTACAAATAATTTCCTTATCTTTTAATGTATTTAAGATATTCTTATTGTAATGATATAAGTAATTCTATAAAAAAAAAATAATGAATATGAAGTTGTACGTAAGAGTTGGGCTGATCACTTTTCAAAATTTTAGCTTGTTTAATTAATTAACTTAAAATTTTGCTCAAGTCCTTATAATTTAACGAACCAAACTCGAATTGAAACCGAATTGTTCATGAATGACTCTATATAATGTTTACAACACTAATTGGATATGCCCATGCATGCCATATGGTCATATAAAGATCATAATTTTTAATAGCTTTTAGGGTATGATCATAAATTAAAGAAAAGGCCGATAGATCAAGCAAAGTAAAGGTGCTCCAATAATTCCATCTAGGCAATGTGGACATGATGATGACTCATGGATGGTCAGGAAAATTAGTAGGTGGGGTGTAGGAAGAAATAATTTTCAGTAGTCTCACACTCTTCATGTGAAGTGCTTAGACATCATTTTCTCCAAATTAAACCAGTACTTACCCAAGGCATGCATGGCATAAGAGATTATATTTATATATATATATATATATATATGTGTGTGTGTGTGTAAGTATTAATTCCTTGAAAGGTTTAATATTCCCATCTCCTTTAATTTTATATAAAAACGATCACATTTAATGCCATTGAATGTGAAACTAAAAATTCCAACTAAAAGCCGATCATATCTAGATCAACAGTACCCCTTACTTACGGCAAATGTATACACTCACTATAGTAACAATTACTTTTGTCAATCCCTTTCATATAAAAATATATCTATATATATATATATATATTTACTTTAGCCACCAAAAGATTACACAAAATAAATTTACAAACTGACGTGATTTGATATATGCAATACTTTAGTTTATAAAATTATTTTTATTATAAAGTAAATCTAACGGATCACATAAAGTCATGTCAATTTATGAATTTACTTTTATATAATCCGTTTGTATCTATTAGCAGTACTATTTCTCTAATTTGCTAAAGTGATCATGTGTTCCAATACAGTATATATACACACACACACAAACCACATGAGGCCTTACGTACCTTGTCAAATTTCTTGAGTATCTTTGTAAAGGCTACCATGTTTAGTGAGCTGCCAAAAATGGTTAATTACATAATTAGAACATGCGTAATTATTTTAGAGAAATAGCGGATGTTAAAAATAAATAAATGAATAAATAAAGTCACAGCTAGCCCACAATTAGTTAATTATTCAATATCTGGTAAAGTCACTTAATAAGGCTACATATCGTTTAAAATTAAGTTGATGGAGCGAGCTAGCTAATTAATTATTGATCAAGAGACGAATTCGAATTATCTGCGCTTGCCTTTTGTTACATGCAGGTATAAGCGCATTATTAGCAACACCAACGTCCTTAATTTATTATAACATATATGCAGGTACCTTTCTTAATTGGCCTTTAATTTTGAAATGCCATATTAATTACATGATCATGTAATCCAAATATTAACCATTAATTAGCTCCAGTGCCAATACTAAGCACTACAAGAAAAACGAGTAATTGTGACAGATTATTTGTGATGATAATAATTTGTTGTGATGAAAATAGATTTATTTTGACAGAAAATAGTCATTTTCGCAAGAAATAACTGAAAAAAAAAATAATTTTCTTGTAGTGAAGCAAGCATGCATAATTTGCCTTCTTATCAACTTTGAAAAATCCTTCTTAGATTTTGTCATATCAAATCATATATAGGTAGTACCGATCATACGATAAATTTTAAACTAATTGGTATAAAATAACAAAATTTAAGATGATCAAAAAACAACGTACTAATTTTCTCATCGATCAATAATACGACAAAAGCAGTAGCAAAAAAAAAAAAAAAAACAAAAAACAAAAACTAAACAAAACAAAAACCTGAAAGTTTTGAGCAGGCCAAGGCCCCTGTAGAGCTCCACAAAGGCTCCTCGAATCATCTTCTCAGCACATTGAACTTTCTTTCGCTTAATGGATTCACCAAGACCACCTTCTTTCTTGGGATTCTTAACCAAATCTTCCCACAGAAGCGAGGTAAAGGCCACGATCGTACGTGTTGGGGTTGCAGCCGGAATATCAATCTTCATGCCCATCTTATTATAAGGCCGCTTCCCTAGTTTCTTTGTTTTTGTCGGCCTTGCTCCGGCGGAGTTAGCAAAATCCACAGTATCCCTTTCGAATGGAATTATGACATCCTCTGTCTCCGATGCCTCTGTTGGGCTTTCAACTAATTCAATCGAGCTTTCTGCATAATTCACCACCATTATACATGACAGCAAAGTTGCAGGTCAAACCATGGGAAAAAAAAAGAGAGTAAAAAACACAAGGTTGTACGTACGTACGTGTTTCCAGTGATTTTATCATTTCGTATGCCCTCTAAATTAATCACGTTTTTTTGGATAGATTAAAGTCATGTATTTGACATGCAACGTGTCAGCGTGCGCATGACATTGTTCCGTATTTACAGAGAAATCCTTTCGACTACAAGCGGCGAAGAAACGTTTTGACGAAAGAATTTTTGGCCGCCGGGAAAACATACAGTAGCTGCTCATTATGTTAAGACCAATCACATCCCTCCATATGCTGTGCCATAATTTTCCACAAAAGTCAACAGATGTTGAAGGAATATATATATATAGCTTAGCAAGGTGCAACACGGCGTATATAAAACATATGTTAACATGAGTAGTAATCAGTTTTGAGATAAAAATTAAATAAAATATTATTAAAATATTATTTTAAAATTTAAAAAAATTAAAATATTATTTATTGTATTTTGTGTAAAAATTTAAAAAAATTATAATAATGAGATGAGATGATTTGTATAATCAAACAAGACCTAATTATTTGTAATTATGATTCATGTGACATATATGTCAATATTTGTCATGTCCGTCGTCATGTTATATATATATATAGGTGTTATATTTGAGATGTTATATATGAGTAGCAAGATTCGATATTGAATAATTATCTGCATTATATATACTATGATCAGTATATATTGTAACACAAAAAAAAAAAAAAAAAAAACACCGGAATAGTTGGAAGGCCGGATCGGAGATGACCAAGAAAAAGGGGAACTTCCGAGGCTTGGACTCGACGGAGAGTTCTTCCTCATGATACGGTGGTTGAGAACTTGTTTAAGCTCGAGCAAAATCTCCAACTGCTTGTTTAAAATCTCTGCTCTCTCAACAATGTCACTCTCTTTCTTCTTGTAAAATTGGTTGACCTCATTAAGTTCTTCATCCAATTTCTCAAAAAATATTCTAACCTAATAATTAACATCCATGCAGCAAACACCCATTAATAAAATTATGAAAAAAATTGAAACAATTAATAATTTGCTTCAAAAAAGGGAAAAAAAAAACAAGACTAGAAAAAGAAATTAATTAAAAGCAGTAAATAAATAAAATCCATATATGTGGCAATATTATACATGAAGCATTAATACCTCATCTTCTTGGGAAAACAGCTGGGAAAGCTCGGTTTGATACACCTGGTCCTCTTGATCACCTTCCTCCATGCTTTTACTCCTGACCTGCAAGAGAAAGTAGATGATACACATGGGACAAGTTTCTTGATTCCTGCACTGTACATGATGATGATGTCTTTTTCTTTGTTTCAATTAATTTGTCTCTTTTTTGCTACGCGTACGTACGTAGTTATATATACTCACGATTGTTTCGTGATATGATTGTATGTGCCTGCAACCGT
This sequence comes from Juglans sigillata, assembly GCA_003123805.1. Taxonomy (NCBI): domain Eukaryota; kingdom Viridiplantae; phylum Streptophyta; class Magnoliopsida; order Fagales; family Juglandaceae; genus Juglans; species Juglans sigillata. The sequence goes on along the minus strand of QEOY01000974.1, from coordinate 443,541 downwards.
TTCTTTTGCTTTCGTGACAGAATGACATACTCTCCAAAAAGAAAAGCAGAAGACACCAAAAAGGGTTCTAAAAATATGCATCCTGCATCTACCGATCGATCTCATTGCATATATATATATATATATATATATATATATATATATATATATATATTTACTATTTATTTTGGTATTCCAGTATTCGACAAACACTTCTACATGCATCAATCAATTAAGTTTATTAATTTAGATGCACTCATGACGGTTTTAAGAGTAACGATATACATAGAATATATTGCATAACACATTGTATAATAATATTATAAAATGAGAATATTTTTTATAAAATAATATTATTTTTATAAGATATTTTAATATGTCTTATTTAAAATATAGTTGTGTAAAGTATTATGAAAAATATTATGTATAAATTATTTTTATCGAAAATTAATCTCCTCAGTGAGAGATATATCAGTCCTAGCTAGCTAGCTAGCTAGCGCTAGTAAATAAGCCAAGAGGACAAGGGTCAATTAACGAAATTCCAGAAACCCAAAGTTGATCAAGGCCGGGTGGTAACGGAGAATCAGCTTAGCTAGCTATCAGTGTATCGGAAAAGCTCAGTGAATTCTTGATCTGCCTGAAAATGACGTCGCTTAACTTTCTTAAAATAGTATTCCGAACAAACATACAATCAGACAAAAGTCAGAACCACACAAATTAGTTGCGGGTACGAAAAGAAATATACAAGTACTATAACTAAATAAGTTTTCAAGTTTCGTATGCCTTATAATTATTATGTCTCGCCGGAAACTCTTGACACTCACCGGAAAAATCAGAATAACTAATTAAGTTTAAGAAACTACCGTGAAAAACTCAAAAAAAAAAAAAGTTATCGGAATTCAGGGATTCACGTTATCATTCAAGATCAATTGGGACGATTTTAAATAGTTTTTTACACAAAAATACATGCATACATATGGCTTTACATGTTTGTGCACATGCGTAATGTACCTGAATTATATCCGTTTCGTTACCGGGATTGCGGAACTTGTCACAGATTTTCATGGCGAAGAATCGAACGGGGTCGAAAATGGACAGACCAAAATCGCCGCCCATCATGTCTTGGGGTTGTTTGGGTAATCTAGAAAGCTTGATCTTCTTTATTTGTTTCTTCAACTCCCGGTACTTCACAAAAGCATCACTCCATTCAGGTATAAGTTGAGCTTCGAGCTCTTTTGAGAACTTCACCATTTTTCTGTTCTTGATCCGCAGGTGTACGGAGGAGGAAGATCGAGCTGTGAAGTAAAAAAGAAGAGCTTAAGAGGTAAGAATGTAATTAAGAGGTTTACATATATAGATGAGAGATAGGCAGAGGGAGAGCCGTGGAGAAAAAAATGAAATACATATTCTGCCACTAAGACGTGGAAAATTTCAATTTCTTTACGTTACTGGTTTTTTTTTTTTAACCAGAGGGCGGTGATGCATGGTTATGGTTATTTGAATTTTTTATTTTTTTATCATTTTCTTTTTAAGTGTTTTTTAAAAGGGTTGTGACCATTTTTATTAACAATAATTAAAAATAAAGTGGATGCTAGTCAGTGGAGCCTTTCATATGTGAATTTAGATATATAGTTATAAAAAAGGTAGGTGGTACCAAATTCTATTTCTTTTACAGCACTATTGACTATATTGATGAGAAATATTATAGAATTTTTATAAAAATAAATTTACAAACTGACATGATTTCATATAATACATTAAATTTATTTTATAATTAAAATAGATTTACAATCTAACGTACCATATCAAACCACATCAGTTCATGAATTTATTTTTATAAAATCTCTAATTTGTAGCTAAAACATTTATCTATATTGATTGACGATACCTATATCTCCTCGATACATACTGACTTCCTATTAAGATTTTAGTTGATACATACCGTTGAAAAATGAATAGATATATAAGATTAAAAATTGATAAAAAAAAAATAGTGTACATTACAGGAACAAAAAATAAAAAACAAAAAAGAAAGAGTGAACATGCATGAGATATATCATTTCTTTGATGTAAATAAACAGATTCACTATTATTAATCCAGCTTTGTGGCTAGCTGCTAAACTATTCGTGCAAATTCGAGTCTAGCTTGCTATTGACAAAAATTTCATATTTGAATAAATGCAAATTACAAACGAACATAAGGCATATCATATATACTTTATTTTGAATAACATGATATATTATAAGTTAGGGGGATATTATGATCAATTGTCATTTGAGTCTTTGACCATTGAAGAAAAAGCCTTTTCGTTTTTGCTATGTCTCTCGTATGTGTTTATGATAACGATTATATATCCTCGTATATAAATTATCCTCATAATTTTTCTTCAGTTAATAATACAATATTCGTATATATATAAAAGATCTTGCATGTATGATCTTATAGTTAGAGAATAAATCAATACTTAGTACTCTTTTGATCTGATTAATTAAAAGATCGAGCTAGCTTACATATTTCCCGAATTCATTGCAACATTCATCCTAAGAATATTTCTTATATACACTAATTATATACTTCCAATATTGTAAATATTAATGGTGTATATAGTACTTTTATATTTTCTAATTTCCCAGCTTTCAAGTATATATAATATTAATATATTGCGTTTGGAGAAAGGAATTTAGACTTAAGATTTGAATTTAAATTTAGATTTCAAACCCCAAAATTTTGAAAAGTTTAAAAATTTATTTGTCTTAATTTGGTACTGCAAATCCAAATCTAAATCTTAATATATATATATATATATATATATATTTATATGATCCAAACATGTGTCTATATGGATTTAGGGGTTTTAAAACCCAAATCTTAAATGCTGAAGTAAAAACCAAACTGTCCCTACAATCTTTTTTCCTTGATTTTGTATTCTCTCTCGGAATGGAATTAGCTAGCGTGAACGTCCATATACTTAATTATTCCTGATTCATGTTTGTTAATTTGCATGTCCGTGGATGCATGCAAGAGATCAGTACCGCTAGCTCATTTATTGTCGGATCATAAAGGAAGAAGAAGACTCCAACCCACAACTTAATTCTTAACTAATACAAATTAGTAAATTACAAAGTTTCCCATCCTTTAAAAAAAAAGAAAAAGAATTATAATAAAACTTTTCTTTGGTTTTTTTATAACAAAATTCCACCAAGCTTGTTCATGGGAAAATGTTGCATTTCTCACCATTAATATTTCGATTTCATTGCTAATTTCCCACGAAATCCATGGCCTTTCTCCACAAGTGATCTGGTGGGAAAAAATGAGTATTTTCCACGAGTTAGTATTTTAGTGGGAACAAATACCTTACCTCACCAATTTTATGCCACCAAGCTAGAATTTGGTGAATCCGACAACTTTCACCCGTGGGAAAAGACCATAAATGTTGTAGTGCTCATTAAATTTTTTCCTCAAAGAAAAATATATAGAAAACAGGGTAGAGATACATTAATAACTAATTTTGTATTTTTCGCAGTGAAGCTCATGAGACTGCATGAACTCGACAAAACAACCAATTATTAATTAAGTACATATAAAGGATTATATATATATATATAAATATATATATATATAGGTCAAGGTTTCTAATTAATTAAAATGCTTACATTAATTACATGATCTTAATAAAGCAATTAATTATTCCTCGAATAATTATTATAAAAAGAACTATATATTATCATGTCGTCTGTGCGTAGTTATAATTAATTCCACTACGTATACAAAGTAGCTAATTCTCATGTTTAATTAATTGTCAAATAAACATTTAAGTACGTGGACTTTGCTCAAAACCGGCAGTGGCGTCTCATGTGATACGCAAATGATTCTAACCTCATAGAGTCTTGTTGACAGCAAGTCGGTTTATATATATAATATTGTCTGCTAGGTTGGATCACACTTACACTAGCTAAAGATTATATTATATATGTGTGTGTATAGTAATGCTAGATAAAGTCTTAGGGTTTGCAAGTTCCACTCATTTTTAAAAATAGTGTAGTCCATTATTAAAAAATTATTTTTTAAATTCAATATTTATTCATTTTTTTTTAATAAAGTGTACGGAGCTCAGGAGTGGAACTAGAATTTGGTGCGTGGGAGGGAGGGGTGATTAGCAAAGTGTATCGTATGTAGGGGTGAACGGTAACCAACATTTAAGGTACGGCCAAAGTGTGCTACCAATATTTAACATTAACCATATCAGATAGTTATATAGGGACAACTAAATTATTCAACCAGCAAAATCATATATATATATATATATATGCTTGCTAGCTGCATATATGATCATGCTCAATCAGTTTTAGGCAAGGTGATTTTTTTAAGTAAATATTTAGAACATATATAAAGAAGAATAGTACTAGTGTTATTTGAAAGTCTTACACTACACACCATCTATGTACACGACATAATTTGATATGTAAGATTTTCAAATTTTAAAATTTATCTTCTAAATCAAATTATATTATGTGGTGTAAAGGCCTTCGAATAGAATTATTCAAAGGAAAATATTATGAAAACTAAAGTCATTAGAAAGACTGATCAGGATGTAGCCCCAACCCTCAAAATAATATGAAAAACTTCTGCAAACGAATATGTATATGTATGTATGTATGTGTGTGTGTGTATATATATATATAGCTAGGAAATACGTACAGATCGAGTAGTACTACTTGAAGCATGCATTTTGTTATCGTTAATTTGATTGTCAAGATCACATAATTGGTAATTAAAAACAAATAATTAATTGCGCCTGTAAGAAAAGTTTATACTAAATTTATATAAATGTAATGGATTCAGAAAAAATGGAGCCACCACTTACGTTTCTGATGATGGGAATGGTACTACTGGAAGCATATTCTAGATTGAAGCCAGATATAATATTATTCTTTCTTAATTTACTTTGTCAGTGGAGATCCAAGCAGAGGGATCGATAATGCTTCAGTATATATGGAATATTCCAAATTAAATATACAAAGAGATCGTAATGCTTCAGTACTATAGGGAAAAGCTCTTACGTACAAATTAACATCGGCTAGCTTAAACCAGTTTATATCAGAAACTAATTTGCATGGAAGCTAGCTTGGTGCCCACATTACTGCTGTGCTGCGCGCAGTAGTGTTCGCTAGCTCATCTTCCACAAGCCACAGCAGGCCGCAGCTCTCGGCCAGACACATCATGTATTGTGAGAGTACTCACGGGTTTAATTGATCTAATCACTTTGCCATGCATACATGGGCCGGGCCTGATGATCAACTTCTCATGTTGTGTTTCGGTTTGGAACAAAACGCACGTACGTATATACGTACGTTAATTTGAGGCAATATCAGTATGTCTATGATCACATTCGTGTTCTTTAGGATCTACGACGCGCCGGTTTTGCTCCAGGTGATTATGCATGGCTAGCCAGCTTGAGACAAGTGGGAACCACAACTTCTTTGCATCTTTATTCAAAACGTGCAATTTTTTCTTCTGTTTTCTTCTTTTTTCCCCCGCCCTCATGAACATCGGTACTGCAATCTATATATATATATATATATATATATATATATATCACGCACGCCCTTCTATATATGTTTGGCAGCTTGTACAAATGATACAAATTAGCATGCATGGACCATCTATAATAAAGTTTGCATAGTGGCAGCCACGCGTAGTTTATTAGATAAAGGGTTGATAGCTGATTAATTAATTAAGCATTATTAGGGTTTTATTATTATTATTATTATATATATATGCTGCAAATACCCATCTCTCACATGTCAAAAAATATTAATGCCAGTATTTCGGTGCGTGGATGTGTGCATGCGTCGTGTATACATTCCTTGCCAGAATATCATGATCATGTATGCATGCAGTATTCCATTTGCCTTGCGTGGATGCATGCGTCGTGTATAGACTCTTAATTACGTACGGGCTGATCTAGACGATCGATCTGCAGGGACTGTAGGAAAGTTGTTTCCTACAGAGGAAGGGACAGAAACACTGGTTTTAGTGCGATTTGCTGATCATAATGGAAGTGGATGGAGCAAATTTATCCAACATGCAATGCACTTTATATTTCTGAGTGTGCATGACAAATGATCTGCCCTTTTTGTGTTCCCCCACTAAGACAAGCTAGCCCCCGGCCCCACAAATGATCAATTTATTATTCATTTAATGCTACTATTTGTGATTAAAATACTAATTAACCTGCATAATTAGTTCATTTTCTATATGCATCTTTGCTATATATAATGGTCAGAGCGTTCAGTTTCCACTTTCCACCGAAGGAGGAAGATCAGATCAATGCCCATTTTCATGTGTAAGCATCATTAGAAGCTAGCTAGCTATGCCGTCCTGCAGGTAACTTTTCCATGTTAATTAATGTGCCACTAATGTGACCTAAAAAATATATATGATCCATCTACCACTAAAATTACTTTTGTCTCCATTTTTTTTTCTTTCCTTTTTATTCCCCTTTAAGGAGATGTTATATATTCTTTGTTCTTTTCACTATTATTAATTATTCCACTAAATTTTTGGGGTTTTATTAATTTAATCCTTCGTTCAGTACTATTCATGATTTGGAGAAAATAAAAGTGAATATCATATATTGGTACGTGTAATGCATTATCGTTTTGGATATCAACTCCTGATCTCCCTCTCTGGCTGACAACCAAATCCCACGAACACATATATATGGTGATTAGGCCCAGTTTGGATTCAGAAATAGTTTCATCTCATTTTATTTCATCTCTTTATTATAATTTTTTTAAATTTCTATACAAAATATAATAAACAATTTAATTTTTTCAAATTTCAAAATAATAATAATATTAAAAAATAATATTCTAATAATATTTTATTCAATTCATCTAAAATCATTTCATCTCACTATCTAAACCAGCCCCGTCTACTTAATTTTTTCAGTCTTTGAATAATAATGCACGTCCTGGTAGCAGTGCTTGAACCAGCTGGTGCTACGTAGCACGTGAACCTAGTGCGTCGGATATATAATTAGATGGATCATTAGCGCGCATTTTATTTTAGTTATCTTGTACCAAATATGATGAAGAATTTAATACCAAATTAAATTAATTGCATATCTACCTTCATGTCAATTCAATTCCACTTCATGATCAGGACAAAGATCGATCATGTGTTGTATGTTGCACGAAGATCACGACTGGCTAATCTGAAAATTCTACGAATATCGATTACACATGATTAACAAAAACTTGGATTAATGCATGTGATCTAGTACTCCTTATAAGTGACAAAAGACAACCATGCCACGGCCTATATATATATATATATATATATATATATATATATATATATATATATTATTTAAACTATACTAGTTCATTTGACTTGGTCTTGCTAAAACCCTAGCTAGTTTGGATAGTGTATTAGTGCACAAGTTGAGATCGAAGTGATCCCAAGCTATTGTGCGGACGCGCGTTACATGAATAATGATAGTCATATAATTATTTTATTAGTCATTTTAAAACCAACCAATTAATGTGATAGTGTCACGTTACAAAGTATCAGGCTTGTCTTAGGCCTTGTTTGGATTAAAAAAATAATCTCAATTCATCTTATTTCATCTCATCTAATCATAACAATTTTCTCAAACGTTCAAACAAAATATAATAAATATTAATTCAATTTTTTCAAATCTCAAAGCAAAATAATATTAAAATATTTTATTCTAACAATATTTTATATATTCAACTTTTAACTATCATCTTATCTCATCTCAATTCAACTCACCATCCAAACCTCTCATTAATAATTAAGCGTGCAATTATTTCTTTCTTCTTTTGGGCAAGTAAGATTTGAAAAGCAATATATACCAACATAAATTGATCAAGGATTGATTTATAAGATTCAGGTAGATCTCATCAATTGTCGTTCCGAGATAAAGTCATGAGAAATAGAGATGAATGGAAATTCTTCCGAGATGATATTGTTGCTTGAGAAGGAATGGAGGACTAGGAATGCACTAACTTTGTTCAATACACACACACACATATATGATATTTTCTGAACCACAATATTAATTGTCTCGATGGCCAGCTTGTACGTACGTACAAATTACACGAAGTTCTCCATCCTGTGGATGCATGACGGCATCGGTACGTAACAACACACAGTCCTAGTCCTCCATTCCTTCGCAAGCAACATCTCGGAAGTGCACTAAACATCAGTCAGATTTTAGTGGGAAACGTTGAAGTGCACTAATCTGCTATGGTTAACATGGAAACACGGCCAAGATCCACTGAGTATTATATTTTGGAGGAGGATACAAAACATGAAAAAGACAATACCACTGAAATAATAAAGCAAATCATGATCCCAGAATGAGAAATAATGGGTGTAACAGAGTTCTTTTGACCATTCTTTTTGGTGGTGGCAACCTTCTCAAAAACTAACCCAACTTGTACAAAGCAATCCATCATGTACCTCTGCTCTCAGATTCATTGAATAAAAAATGCAAAAGCTAGCCTTGCATCAGTCCATGATTTCAAAAGCTCAACCAATATATATTATGTACAAATTAAATCTGACTGATGTCACTAGCTAGGAAATTATGCATGCATGACTAGCCAATCCTATTCAGCGACGTCGACATAATTACCATGATATGTGTAATACACTGAAACACCCATTACAGACTTATACAGTATAATGTAAGCACTCAATTAGAAATAAGATCAATGGATCATAGAAATTAGTTCATTCCTTGACAAATGTATCATGCTAATCCATGTCTAAAGGTCAACAGGATAAAATATTGGATATGAAATGCACAATATATATTTTTTAATTAAAGAAGTACCAAGCGGTAATGCATCATGCATGTGTTCTCTTTTACACGTACGTACTGGTATCAAACATCACCAGTCATCAGGTAGTACTACTTCTCTACAATAATGGATTTTATTTCTTTTTTGCTATTAATAACGTGACTAATTGGCTTGCATTAATATTGTAGCTTCATGTTTATAATTTATTTGATACAATGATCATGATGTGTCAACCCGAGCCGAGTTAATATCATTAAGTTTGTAAATATATATATATATATATATATATATATATATATATATAATATCTGAAGTACTGGACCAGAATTTCCTACAATTTAATTTCAAACTAAAACTCTTTTCATAACTCGGAGAGATATAGATATAGTGAGTGCACTCACTGCATTAAATGTTTGTCTATGCGCGCTTGCAGCGTGTATATATAATAGATCCAAATAATTGTCTATATTTATCGACCAAATTGCATATAATAAGCGCCTCATGTACTGATTCAAACTTTACAGATTTGATGAATGAGAATTTTTGAGAAATATCTTTCCCTTTATTTCATGGACTGTCTTCTGAGTTCTGATCTCTCTTTCGATCCCTTTTAATAACTTTCTTTCCTCTTTTCTTTCTAACTTACCTCGCACCTGAGATATATACATATATATATATATATATATATATAATCCTCTCAGCTTATTTATCTTCCTAATTGCTTCTCAAGTAGTACTACTATTGCAAGTGAAACGTCCGTCGACAGGGCAAAAATGCAAGATGGATTTTAATAGAGTCGTAGCTAGGCATATATATATATATATATATATATATATATATATATATACATACTGCATAGGGCAGGGTAGCTGGGTCTTTTTCTGATCTGATCTAAATTTGTCCTTCAAAGTGCAAAGTGATATCTATATTTACTCTTCACAATTAAGAAAATGTTCGTACTGAAGCAAGCCCGATCCTACCTTTAGATTGATTTTGACGGCCTTCAAATATCTGAACATGCATGATGTTATTCGATTTAGTTAACGACAAGAAAAGTTCTTGTCAAATTAGTAGCCGACATGCATGCATCATGCATGTATATATGTGATGCCTGATCTTTGTGAACTGGAGACACAAATGGGTAGGTGGCTTTTTCGTATTCACAGTTCACTCATTGGAAACGTTTATTAAAAAAAAAAAAAAAGAAAAGAAAGAAAAACAGAATAAAACGATCATTAATAAATTGTATGGTGTCCAAATGGGTATATATATGGATTGTCGTTAAGAGGACAATATAAAGGAAAATTTCATCCCATGACTAAGTATGATGTGACACAATTATTACCATTAAATGATCATTTATTGCATACTTCTTTATTATCTAATAATGATAAATGTGCTACATATGTACCTCTTAGTATGATCAAAATAAAATGAAAGTATTGTGTATAGTATTACTCCAATATAAATAATTGTTCAGCAGATGCCACATTTAACGATTAGTGATCTGGGATGAGTCTAGCGTACATAGTACTTCAATTTATCTATTATGAGTAATAATACGTATAAGTTTTAAATATACAAGTCACATGTAAGTCCTTTATAAAAAAGTGGATCCCGCCATGAAAAAGTATGAAAATATATATATTATTTCTCTTCTATTATAGGATATCATATTATTTAAAATGTTAATATAAAATAATTTCTTAACAGTATATCCATGTGAATAAAATAAAAATATCAGCCATTCAAGAAAAATTTAGATTTATTAGAATTCTAATTAATAGTTTAGAATAGAAGAGAGATAAATACATTAATGCCTCGTTTGTTTTGAGAAAATATCTCATCTCATTTCATTTAATCATTACAACTTTCTCAACTTCCAATATAAAATAAAATAAATAATTCAACTTTTTTAAATCTCAAAACAAAAATAATATTAAAAAATATATTCTAACAATATTTTATTCAACTTTTTAACTTTAATCTCAACTCATCTCATCTCATCTCATCTCCGAAAATAAATACTGGGTCTTATAAAATTTATTAAACATTAATTTGATGCTGCCTGAAAAATCCACTTGGATAATTATAAATATTATAAATTCTATTTCATATGTATATGAGTCTATATCTCTCAGACTCTATACTCCATGAGGGATCCAAATCTATTTGCTGACAACATAATTGTTATTCCAAAACGGCCAAGATGCGGGCATTTGTATTGGAAACACAGTTTCTCTGTCGAACGATAATTGCAGTTGAAAGCTTGAAACATGGATGTAGTCATTTCAATTAACTTGGGCCACCCAAGTGATCAATATGAGCCCACTTAAAAGATTAAAGCAGCCCAAGCCCAGATATATGCCCAAGTTCAATATCTAATCAATATCCATGATTAATATTTCGCCCATTACTACTTCTACCTGTAGTCATCATTTCCGTAACTTTTTTTTTTTTACCAGATTTCCGTACCCATTTTAATTATTTGAAAAAGTCTGGATGCGACATCATCTGGCGCTCCCCGTGCACTACTTCATACGTGGATTCAAAACGTACTGTTTAGAAGAAATAAAAAGGTGCGTTTTGACTTTCTTATTCCTCTGCCACGCGATTTCCCTTCTTCCCATTATACTTGAATTTCTTCTTCCTCTTCTCTCCCTTCGATTTCCCTTTTCCCTCTTCTACTTCTCATTCTCCTGGTTTACAATACAAAATCCAATGTTATCTTAGTTGGTCTGTAATACGAAACTTAGCGGTGCAAAGACGTGCTGGATCTTCTGCAAGGTGCGGGAGCTTCTACAACGCATCGATTCTGATTTCATCCTAGGTAACTCACTGCTCCAATATCTCAGTCCATTTTGCATAGATTTTGCTGTGTTCGAGGATTTTTCCATGAGTTTCCTTCTCATTGAAAGGAAATGAAGATATTAGACAAATATTTTTATTGAACTCGACCAAAATAACAGGACCATTCTCCAAAACAATGGTCAAAAACAATGGTCAGGGCCTTCACAACCTTACGTTTTCCATGATTTACATTTTGGATTTACAATGAAACCCTATGTTTTTATTTTTGTTCCGTTTCCTTTATTTATGGAGTGCATTTGTGTTTGTTTTATTAATGAGTAAAACTCAAATTTTGTTGAATCATAGAAAGACTTATAGCACCAGTACACATGCATTATAATATGCTTGCTTGGTTAAATGTTTTTGTGCATGGGACACACATGCAATATTTTATATGAATGAATGAAGAATACTTGATGGTTTGATCTGGGGAGTTAGTACTACAAAGTAGAAATCATTTAGTAGAGTGGATAAAAATGAGATTGACTTGGTGAAAAGTTGGATTTTGAACTTAATTTCAATTATAATTGGTTGTTAAAATATTAAGACAAGTCTTTCTTAAACCCTTTTTATTGTTTGTTGTTTTGATTTGTTTTTTGGCGCAAACATCTTATTATGGCCGTTTGCTAGTACTTACGTATGCTGAAGTAATGTTCTTAGAAGCTAGGGAGAGGAGGATCTGAGGAAATTTGTCACTGAGATTGAACTCGGAGTTACTGCTTTGGAACTGGTTAAGGTCAGTATGTAATAGTTATGAATAATTATGGTGATTTTCATTAATTGTTGGTGTTATCTATTTTCTTTTCAATTTATTTTTTAATTTTTGTTTCTTGTTATTAGTTTATTATCTAAATTCTGCTTGCTTTGGAAAGCATTATGTTTAAAAATAGCCTGAAGTTTGAATTTATTTGTGTTACAAGCATCGTGTGCTGATCTTATTAAACTCTATCACATGATATAAAATATACCAGCAATAACAGAGTCTTTGCTTTTGTTGACTATTATAATCATACATATGCCGAGTATTCAAGGTAAAAGATGAAAAACCCACAATTTAAGCTAGGTGATAATGACCCAACGTGAGTTGGGCTGAGCCAAAAAATGCTAATTATTTTGCTCTCTTCTTTTTATTTATTTACTTATGAGTGTTTATAGCTTCATATTTTCTCCAAATTGGAGGAGCAACTATTTCAGTTTATGTTACAGAATGTAGGGTACTGTAACAATTATTTTTTATGACTGGTGAAGAAAGCTAAATTCTTTTTTAGATAATGCTCTACAAGTGGTTTATCTCAGTGTGCACCTAGAAAAAGATGTTATAGTTAGTAGGACCTGTAGGAGCTACATGGCATTGCTGCTTCATTCCTTCTTAGCTTTTTATACAATCGCACATTCTTAAGGTAGTTTGTTCCGGCTTCATTCCCAGATTTACAATGTCATTAAGAAGGGAGGAAGAACTTCAAAAGAGAGAAGAAGAGATTGGGAAGAGGGAGTTGACACTCCACAACGATCAAGCCCAGTGTTGTAGTCAAGAAGCCTACATGTAGCATGCATGCACACTTCTTCGTGCCTATTTTCTAATATCCATAGTTATTTACTTGTATTTGATACACTCGAAGTGAATACGACTTTGTTTTAATGTTTGATAGGAACACATTTGTAAGTCGAGACTTTGTTGTTATGTACTGAAGACTTTATTTGTGATTAGTGATTTTCAATCCTGAAACTTTATTGTGCTTTAATGTGCCACTTCTTTTTGACTCAGTATGTATTTACGTGAAATGAACTTTCCAATAAATTACAGGTTTATGGATTGCCAATAAATTACAGGTTTTTGGATTGCCAATAAATTATAGGTTTATGGAATTAGATTCTAAACTTTCCAGCATTGTGATGGCAATCAGACATGTTGCATGCCTGCCTGTCATTTTTATGACAGAGAATGAAATACTTCCAATTTGGCCATCTACACGTGGGAGCGGAGTAGACATGGCAGCAGAAGTATCCATAGCAGCAAAAGTAGAGTATGGTTGTTGCTGTAGTTTTACAAAAACAAAATTTTAAAAATAAATAATTAGACCAAATATTCAAGTTCTTAAAATTAAAACACATGAACTACTTTACCATCGATCTAATGATCACCTGGTTGCTCCATGAATATAGGTATACAGTTGGAGGAGGTCCCATCATTGGTATGGTGGAACTACACAAGGTAGCAGCTAAGGCAGAAGTGTTTGACATAGTAACGGAAGTAGAGTTCCATGGGTGTTGCTGTAGTTTTAAAAAAAAATTAAAAATAAATAATTAGACCAAATATTCAAGTTCATAAAATTAAAGCACATGAACTACTTTACCATCTAATGATTACCTGGTTGCTCCATGGATATGGGTATGCAATTGGAAGAGGTCCCTCATTGGTATAACAGAACTATACAAGGTAGCAGAATTACTAAAGGCAGCAGTACTTGACGTGGCAGCAAAAGTAAAGTTTCATGGGTGTGGGTTGACACTTGGAGGAGGCACAAAAGGTGGTAACCACGCAAGAGGCATTGGACTGTTGTAACTTGGCATGTAGTTTGAAAAGTCTAGATAAAGTGGTCTTGACCCGTCCTAACATATATGAGCATAATTTTAATCAACCCAGATGTGCAATGACTACATATATAATAAACACATGCCAATTGTGGGTTGTATACAATATTTGGGTTAAAGATTAGTGAGAGGAGTTGTTATGGGGGATGCATCTTCTTTTTCTTTTTCCATATTCACAATTTCAAATAAAAGCTGAAATATTTACTAAAATGTGTGAAATGTCTATTGTCGTGTCTCTTAAGAAAAAGATCATCTCAATTGCATTTGAAATAGATAGTCATTCTAAAATATATGGGAAAAAAATTGAACAATATTTCAAACTTTATAAGAAAAATAAAATGTCAGATACAACATAAAAGTTGAATGCGCTAAAATTATTATGAGCTTCCAAAATTGGGAGTCAAATACATCCAACAACTTCAAAAATCTGCTTTGTGGTATACAAGAAACTTGAACCCACTTTTTGAACATTTTCAATTGTTTTCTCCACCCACTCTCATGCTTTGCTCCTCACTCTCCAAAGCGGGCCCCTAGCTTATTACTTTTTTAACATTTTGGTCTTGGATCTTTGACTTTAAGTCCCCCACACTCACACACATACTATATATTTAGTTACAATAATCTTTAAATTTTAGTGTTTTTGGTTTTAGTAGAGGCCAAATGGCCATCTCCAGAGCCTCACATTTTTTTTTCACATTTCATAAATAGAGATGTCTTCTAAAAGACATTTTGTAAAAAACTGCACCACAAAGCCATTTGAAAGGGGAAAATGTTAAATATCCTACCTTAATTATCATCTCCAAAATGTGGTAATATTTATTAATCTTAGATTTAATTTTGGAAAATAATAAAATTCTAGCTGATTAAATGATTATTGAGCAGCACTATATCAATACGCAAATTAAGCACAATGCAATAATAATAATAATAATAATGGTGATGATGATGGTGATGATAATGATCATAACGCTTAAACAGAGTCTATATGAGAGCTCTACTTCTAGAGGAGTTAACAAGTAAGAACGCAATCACATATGGTTCATCACACATTTGGGAGGCTTCACCGAAAGTAAGAAAAGAACAAAAAAATAATGGAGGCTTCACCGAAAGCAAGAAAAGAATAAAGAAATAATCGACAACATTTACCAAGAAAGAAATGAGCTTACTTAGTTGAGAGAAGAGACTATCTAGTTCTTGGGGAGACCGAGATTGCGAGCTAAGTGTCTTCTTCGTTTTCTTTGGAATTTTGGAACCCTATGTGGTCACCATTTTCCCTCTTCGACTGTCCTTTTCATTTTTTTTAATAAAATGCGCCACGTCAGCACTCTGCACAGGGACTTTACGTTCGTACGCCTGTTCGTAGCGAGATTGTAATTATTTATTTTGTGTCTCGAAAATTTATAATATTTGTTTGGTCCAATATTGTTAGGAGTAATGTGTAGGCGATTGAGTTTATTATTTTCTATCAGATCTTGATATTTATGACATCATGTGGTACTCAGTTTAAATTTTGTTTTCCAAGTCTTTGTTATAAAAAAATTTAAGTTTTTAAACCTTTTTTAATTATAAATCAAGTTTTTGTCTTATTAGTGACGTGGAGAGTGAATTTTTTCCACTATTAGATACAATCCTAATTAAGGTGTACAAGTCCTACGTACATCTTTTAAAAAAAATGGATAAATCTAGTATCTATATAAAAAAAAAATTATTTTTTAATGGTGAACTCAACTTTTTTCAGAAAAAGTGCACAAAACTTACACATGTTGAGTACTGTGGAGTCTGGTCCACACCGCTTGAGCGAAGTCATTAGCCGCTCAAGTGGAGACAAGTCTGAGAGTTCGCTCAAGTCCCTCTCAATAGTGAGCTTGAGCGAGACAGAAACCCTAGAGTTCGCTCAACACCCCACTCGAGCCAATGTTGATTTGGCCATTTGCTTGAAGTGTGCTCAACAGGCCGCTCGAGCGAAGAACGTAGATTTTGTAAATTAGGATTTCCATCGCCGTTTGCTATAAATATATTATATTAGACACGTCTTGCACGACCTTAAGCATATTTTGAAAGAGAACAATTGTCTAGTGAGTGTATATTGTGTGAGAGAGCAAAAAGCTCTACGAGTATGAGTTGAGATTGATTGATTGTAATTTCCTCGGGTTAATAAAATTTCTGCAACTCTGTGGATGTAGGCAATTTTTCAAACCATGTATATTGTGTGTCATGTTCTAGATTGTGTTACTTTTACTTTATTTGTCATCGTTGGTGTGTGTGTTTTGCATAACATTTTACAACAATTGGTATCAAGAGCCAATGTCGGATCTAAAGAAGAATGATGGCCAGAGATAAAGTGATCGTACCTGGAATCGAGAAGTTTAACTGCACTAATTTTGGGTACTGGGAGATGCATATCGACAACTATCTCTATGGGAAAAGGCTTCATCTTCCACTGTTGGGAAAGAAGCCGGAGAGCATGGATGATGCTGAGTGGACCCTGTTAGATCGACAAGTTCTAGGGCTTATTCGCCTGACCTTATTCAGAACAGTGGCACACAATATCAGTATGGAAATATGGTGACTTTGTCAAGTATGTATAAAAAGCCGTTTGCGAACAATAAAGTATACTTGATAAAGAAATTGTTCAATCTGAAGATGTCGGAAGGTATGTCCGTAGCCCAACACTTGAATGAATTCAATACGATCACAAATTAATTGTCTTCTATAGAGATTGAGTTTGATGATAAGATTAGAGCGTTGATTTTGTTGGCATCGTTGCCAAATAGTTGGGAGGCCATGAGGATGGCTGTGAGTAGTTTAGCCGGTAAAACTAAACTAAACTATGACGACATACGTGACATGGTACTTGCTGAAAAGGTACGTAGGAGAGACTAGGGTGAGTCCTCGAATTCTGGATCAACCCTGATTATTAACAATAGGGGCAGAGGACATGACAAGTCAAACTCCAAGAGCAGTGGGAAGAGCAAGACGAGATCTAGGCAGCAGATTATGTGCTGGAGTTGTGGCATACCAGACCACATCAAGAGAAATTGCAGGAATCAAGAAAGTGCTGAGGATGATGCTGTGAACGTAGTGGCAGAAGAAATTCATGATGCCTTACTTTTTGTAGTGCATAGTTCGAATGATGATTGGATGTTGGATTCAAGGTCTTCGTTTCATAGCACCTTACATCGAGAAATCATACATAATTATGTTGTTGGTGATTTTGAAAAAATGTACGAGGCTGATGGAGAGACACTGGATGTAGTGGTAGTGGATGATGTGCACATCACACTTCCAAACAGAAGCGTGAGAACTTTACAGCAAATTAGACATATTCCAAGTCTGAAGACAAACCTGATCTCTGTGGGACAGCTTGATGACAGCTGTTTTGCAGTAGCGTTCTTTGGAGGAGCTTGGAAGATCACTAAGAGTGCGCTGGTCTTAACGCATGGTAAGAGATCTAACTCTTTGTATTTAACATCAGGGTCCAGTGATGTGCAGGGAAATACTTCAGTACGTCTTCTAACTTGAAGATGGGAGCTGTGAGCTGCAGAGATAATAGGGTTTGGCTGGAAATAATGACTGGTATGTGGAGGATATTATGTTTGAGGCAAAGGGTGATACAGTGGGCGTACGAGTCTCCAAGTGGGAGAATTGTTGAGTATTGTGGAGTCTGGTCCACATTGCTCAAGCAGAGGCAAGTCAGAGAGTTCGCTCAAGACTACTCGAGAATGAGCTCGAACGAAGGTAAGCCCGAGAGTTTACTCGAGTCCCGCTTGAACGAGACATAAACCCTAGTGTTCGCTTGACACCCCGCTCAAACCAATGTTGATTTGGCCGTTTGAGCGAAGAATGCAGATTTTGCCAATTAGGATTTCCAACATTGTTTGCTAAAAATATATCATATTAGACATGTCTTGCACGACCTTAAGCATATTTTGAGAGAGAACAATTGTCTAGTGAGTGTATATTGTGTGAGAGAGCAAAAAACCCTATAGAGTGTGAGTTGAGATTGATTGATTGTAATCTCCTCTGGTTAATAAGATTTCTGCAGTTTTGTGGACGTAAGCAACTTGCCGAATCACGTATATTGTGCATCGTGTTCTAGATTGTGTTGCTTTTACTTTATTTGTCATCATTAATGTGTGTGTTTTGCACAATATTTTACAAAAACATACTCTAAAACTACAAATATCATTTTTGAATTAAAAAACGAAGAAGTTGATATTGGATGGTTGGGGGAGAAGTCTGAACCATTTGGTTTAGTGAAGCTCTTGTGACCAAATGGCTCATTGCTTAGCTTGCTCACACTTATCCATTGCCTCCCTGATCGAAGTGAACCCATGGGCAATTGGCATGGTATCTCTGCTTTCAGCTAATTCTTTGAGTCGGTGGAGCATTAATTGCCTTAAGGTAATTATGTTCGGATAATGAATTGATCTTAGATAATATATTGAATAGTAATGAAAAAGTGATAAAAATTAATAATAAAATATAAAATAATAATGAATAATAAAAAATAGATAAAAAAATAATAAAATATTAAATATCCAAACAAATTAAGCAATTGGTTGATACAAGCTTCAAGAGTGCCACATCCACATCCACATCTTCAATACGTGATATATATATATATATATATATATATATACTAGCAGTGTATTTACGTGCGATGCACGTTTGTCCTGTATTAGATTATTCTAAAATATAAACATCTAGTGTAGAATAAGAGAATTTAATGATTAGGTCTATGAAGATAATATAATTAATTGTTTAAGTAAACTATAATTGTTTAAAGTCTCAAATAATAGATTTAGACAGACTATATGTTTAAGCAAGTCAGGAAAGTGAAATTGTATCAGCAGAAATACCACATTCATATATTAGCAAAATATATGAATTGTGTAAAATTCAACCATAATATTCAATGACCCAAGGAGCATTGAAAAAATTCAGAATATTTTATTTTTATATTATTCTCACATTTTTCATTATTAAAGTAAATCTCTTCTATTTTGAAAATTCTAAAGATATTATAATGAAAATTTCAATTTTTAAAATTTTTAATATTTCAATAATGATTTTGTATAATTATATAGGTAAAACTATAAATATTGATATATATATGGGTAAAACTGTAAATATTGATGTAAGTATTTACATATAGAATTAAATTTGTTGGTAAAATTTTATGAGCAATTTTATAGCAGTTTTAAATTTTTTTTTTTTCTATAAACATGCATATATAACTAATAAGATATAACATTTATATATGTTGGAATAACATTTAATTTGAAATTATAATTTAATACAGCTTAAAGTACAAGAAGAATAAATATTGAATAAATGATATTAAATAATTACTTTAAAAGATTCTAAAATCAGAGAAGCAAAATAAATTATTTCAGTTATTAGTTCACAGTATGAAACTAAAAAGTTAAAAGATCCATACTTTTGATATTTTTATAAGCAGCTAGTTGTTCGGATATTTTGTTTCCACTTTCAACTTCACGGAGCTTAACCTATATAAAAAATTCAACAATATAAAATTCTAGTAAGAACAAAAGTAGAGTTGTAAACAAAAAAAAAAAAAAATTTACTATTATTTAATATTTTCAGATGAAAAATTGTAGAATAATACAACATATAAATAGTTAATAGTTGATTTTATTGGGAAAACATTTTATTTCTAAACTTTCTCTCTCTCCTACGCGATTCTGGAGCTCGGCTCCTCTCCTCCAGCGCAGCCCGTTGCGGCCGAGCGCCGGCCATCATCACCGCCAACACCGGTGTGTTCCCCTCACGCCGATGAGCATCCCTGGCACCGCCAATGTTCCCCACGCGTAGCCATGGATCTCCTCCGTGGAAAGAGAACGGAAATGGGTTTCTCCCATTTATGTGATTTTCCGCCGCCGTACGCGGCCATCGAAGGGCACGACCACCACCGAGGGGTCCCCCTCAAGGTGGCGATCATCCCACCCACCTTCGAAGGCCGCCACGCGCAGCCCTCCGTCTCCCCCACGGAAACCGAACGAAAATGGGTTTCACCCATTTGTTTCATGTCGCGCCGCCGTACGTCGCCACCGAAGCTCACGGCCACCACCGAGGAGTCCCCCTCAAGGCGGCGACCATCGCACCCACCTTCGGAGTCCCCCACGCGCAGCCCTCCGTCTCCCTCCGTCTCCCCCACTCAAACGCACACGGAGAAACAGAAACATATATGCGAGAACCAGAAAAGAGAAAAACAAAGTTAGAGGTGAAATTAGAAGTGAACGGCGTACCAACGGCGAGAAGAAATCTCAAGAGCACGGGAAATTTTTTTCTTCCTCGAGTTGAGTTTGAGAATTGTTCTGTAAATGTGAATTGTGTGTAGATCAGATATTTCATCTCTTATATGTGAAGATCAGATATTTTACATGATTAGATATTTTTAGTGTGTAAATGATGCTAACCGAACGAAGAGGAAGACTGAAATTCGAACTGAATTTCAGAAGGTAACGAGAAAAACCAACGGGAAAAAGAAAACGGTGTCACTGTTCACCACTGTTCATCTTTATACATGCTCTTAAGTATTAGGAAGATATATATAAATCTGGAAAAGTTTTAGGGCAGTACGTGATTTCTCTATAGAACAATGGTATTAGTAAAAGAATTTTCTTTGAAAAAAGAGGTAAGCCGGCAGTGTTGACTTTTCTTAACATCATGACGATGAGCTGCATGCATGCGTATCCTATATTTAAGAAGAAACTTATGATGTTGTATCGGCACGGCAAATATATATTTAATAAAATAGCAATGTTGTATCGGCACGGCAAATATATATTTAAGAAGAAACTCATGATGATCAAACCACTTGGCAGACATTGGCATTAATCCTATATTTGTTAGAAGATGATGGTATTCTTTTAATGTTTTTAATTCCTTGTCCCTTTCTCGGTGTACTCTGCTCTAGATTTTCTGATCTGTTGTGTACTAATTACTAGAAGAAATTTCAAGCTGCATAATTATTAAATTAAGATAAGACAATTAATATTTATAATTTATTCAGGCGGACGTACCAAAATTAAGATAGCGATCGAGCATGTATATAAAATAAATAAATGGTGGCCGGGAAGTACTGTGAAATAAATCCTAGCAGAATCCTGATCATGATCTGCATGCAGTTGCACTACTACTCTCACAAGGCATTGAGCAAATGCAAACATGAACA
This sequence comes from Juglans sigillata, assembly GCA_003123805.1. Taxonomy (NCBI): domain Eukaryota; kingdom Viridiplantae; phylum Streptophyta; class Magnoliopsida; order Fagales; family Juglandaceae; genus Juglans; species Juglans sigillata. The sequence continues at coordinate 422,081 of QEOY01000974.1, read as the reverse complement.
TTGATCATCGCTCCGGTCGGCAGCCGAAATGGTCTGCTAGCCTTTTCGACTGTGAAGACGTGGGTACATGTAAATACTCTCTCTCTCTCTCTCTCTCTCTCTGTGTGACACATGCAGAAAGAGAAACACACGTTTTCTGACCATCACCTTTGGCAATATTCTGGATCTTATTACTGGCGTTCTGAAAGATAAACTGATGAAATGATGATGGTGCAGGTTGCATAACATGCTGTCTCCCCTGCATCACCTTTGGCCAAATTGCTGAAGTTGTGGATGAAGGCCAAAGCTGTATGTGAAATTTCTTCTTCTTTTTATTCAACTCGTGATTTCAATACCGTGCACTCACAAATATATATATATATATATATATATATATATATATATCTATATATATATCATTATCAAGGGATAAAACTTCACTTGAACAGTATCAATTGCAGATGTATGGGATCGAACTTTTAAATCTCTAAATTAAGGCACTAACTCTTTAATCTTTGTTGTTGTTTCATGCATTTCACATAGCTTGCGTTGCTCAAGGCTTCGTGTATGGGTGTTTGATGCTGTTCCAATGCCACTGGGTGATCTCCTGCATGTATAGGGAGAAATTAAGATCAAAATTCGGATTACCGGAAGATCCTTGCTGCGATTGCTGTGTACATTTCTGCTGTGAACCATGTGCTCTTTGTCAAGAGCATGCAGAGCTAAAACACAGAGGCTTGGACCCCTCCATAGGTTGTACCATAATAATTCACACCAGTTTTCCTTTATTATAATCAGCAATATCATCAAACATTAGTATTTTAGGTTAATTATTAACGTTGTTTAATTAATTTCTTATTTTGTGCATGCTAGGTTGGATTGGCCCACCAAATGCTCCTCCACCTCTACAGATGCCTCCATCCATGTATAAATGAGCTCCTCTTTGGATTGAAGATCATCATCTGATGCCCACATCATGTCTCATTGCTAGTACTATCTAATAATTATGATCTCATAATGACTTGTATAATCATAATTAATTGGATAATGGTGTATATATATATATATATAGTCCTAAATAACATCGCAATTAAGGCTGTTTGGAAAGAGACATGTACATTTTTAATACGCTTTATGTTGGATTATTGTGATTATCAATCCCGATCTGTTTAGTAGCTTAAAATAAAAATACTCATTATTGAGTTTCAAGCAATTAGTACTATATATACAACCAATTTCCAAAAACTTAATATTCTCTCTATAATTGGCTATGTCAAGATAAATTAATACATGATGTTTTATTTGTACCTTGTGTTGAACATAACAGAATTTGAGAAAATGCTTCCATACTTTTCATTGAATAGTGTAGTCCTTATATACACGAATGAATGGAATCAAAAAAGGAATAATAGTTTGTTACAATAACTATAGAGAACAATAAAGATATCTAGAACATTTTGTCTACGGTTCTTTTCCAGTATGCATATTAACCGTTTGATCATTTGTCTGCTTGTCATGTTGCTTGGGTATGCTACTAGATGACTCTGAGTTGGGTAGTTTGATATGCCCCCTCGAGTCCAAAGGTGTGTCTACAACTTTTAGACTCAATCTAAAAAGAGAAAACTTGTCAGCAACAAGAGGTTTTGTCAATATGTCCGCAATCTAGTCATTTGAACTGATAAAGGAAACTTTGAGTGTATTGGCAGCCACTCTGTCTCTTACAAAATAATAATCAATATCCATGTGTTTTGTTTTAGAGTGATAGACTGGATTGGCCGAGAGATATGTAGCTCCTAAATTGTCGCACCACAAAATAGGAGCTTGAGATAACAAAACAAAAAGTTCTCGAATAATAGTTTGTAACTAGATTACCTCTGCTGCAGAAGAAGCAATTGCCTTGTACTCAATGGAAGATCTTGCAACTGTTTGTTGTTTCTTGGAGCTCCAAGAAATTAGATGTTTGCCCAGAAAATACAAGCACCACTAGATGATCTATGATCATCGGGGCAACCACCCCAATCGGCATCTGAATAGACTTTAAGAGTAAGACTGGATTGAGAAGAAAAGAATAAGCTGTAATTGATGGTGGCCTTCAAGTATCTCAAAATATGTTTTACAACACTCCAATGAGGGACTTTGGGAGAGTGCATGAATTGATACACTTTATTAACCGAGAAAGCAATATCAGATCTGGTCATGAAAAGATATTGTAGGCCTCCTACAATGCTACGATAGAATGTAGCATCATCAAAGTCAGGGTTGTCATGCTTAAAAAGTTTCAGTGAGGCTGCCATGGGAGACGACATTGGTTTGGCAGTAAGCATGTTAGTGCGAGCTAAAAGACTATTTATGTACTTCCTCTGAGATAGAACAATACCATTGGGAGTATAATCAACCTCAATTTCTAAGAAAAAAGATAGAGGACCAAGGTCCTTAAAAGGAAAAGCAATGCCAAGATCATGAATTAAATTGGAAATGGTGGATGGCTGTGAGGAGGTGATTAATATATCATCAACATATATGAGCAGATAGATTTTAGTGGCATTGTGATTCAGAATAAACAATGATGGATCAGCCCGAGATGCAACAAAGGCATAATTAAGGAGCCAGGAACTTAGTTGATGAAACCAAGCCCTAGGGGCTTGTTTAATCCCGTAAATGGCTTTATTAAGTTTATAGATATGATGTGGCCGATATTTATCAACAAAACCTTGAGGTTGTTGCATGTAGACATCCTCAATCAACAATCCATGCAAGAACGCATTTTGGATGTCAATTTGGCATAATTGCCAGCCATGAGAAATAGCAAGTGAAATAATTAACCGAATTGTAGAGGCTTTTACAACTGGTCTGAAGGTGTCCTCATAATCAACACCAAATTGTTGATGATATCATTTTGCAACAAAACGGGCCTTCCGCCTTTCAAAGGACCCGTCAGCACGGGTTTTTGTACGAAAAACCCATCTACAACTAAGCACATTAGTATGAGGGATAGGGGGTACCAAAGTCCATGTTTGATTGTGGACAAGTGCATTATACTCATCATTTATCGCGTTCTGCCACTCAAGGTACTTGATTGCATCAGAGAAGCTTGAAGGGTCATCTGGAACACCTGCAGAGACAGTAAGACAATATCGAGTAGGATACAACACAATACGATTAGTAAACCTTCGGGGACGAGATGAGTTTGTGAAGGAGCGAGTAATAATGGGGGTACGGGGAGGAACGAGTTTAGGAGATGAGAAATTAGCGAGAGATTGTAGAGAAGGATTTCGTAATGTGGTTGGAGAAGATATTCGGGAGGACTCTGGGGAGGATGTTCGAGAGGTTTCTAAGGGAGAACGAGAGGGCAGGTGGGAAGGAGGTGGGGAAGAGTTATGCGATGGTGGGCCTGGGCCTGGGCCAAGGAGTGAACCCAACGGCTGAGATGAAGATGGTAGAGGGCCCAGAATGGAGGGTAAGATAGGTAAGAAGACAGGCATTGAGTTGGATGAAATATTGTTGGGTTTGGGCCGAGATTTGGACATGGGAAATGAATGCTCATTAAATTGGACATCTCTAGAAATATATAACCGATTGGTTTGAATATCCAAGCATTTGTAGCCTTTGTGGGCCAGGCTGTATCCAATGAAAAGGCAAGAGATGGACCGGAATTGAAGTTTATGAGAATTGTAAGGGCGTAAATTAGGCCAACACTCACACCCAAAGACCTTGAGAAAATTGTAATCAGGTTCTTTTTTATAGACTAAATTGTATGGTGATTTGTTGCCAAGAACCGATGTGGGTAAAAGATTAATAAGAAAAACTGACTTTTCAAAGGCTTCGGCCCAATATGAGAAAGGAAGAGAAGAGTGGGCCAAGAGGGCGAGGCCCATTTCGATTATATGACGATGTTTTCGTTCAATTAACCCATTTTGTTGCTGAGTGTGAGGGCATGAGAAATGATGAAAAATACCAAGTTGTTTGCATATAGTGGTGATGGGTTTGAATTCACCACCACCGTCTGTTTGAAGAGTAAGTAACTTGGTATTAAAAAGGCGTTCAATAAAGGGTAAAAATGATGAAAAAATTTCAGTTGCATCAGATTTTAATTTAATGGGAAATAACCAAGTGAAACGGGTATAAGCATCTACGAAGGAAATGTAATATTTATAACCATTTCTTGAAGTATGATGGGCTGGCCCTCATAAGTCAGCACATAACAATTGTTAAGGCCGTGTATAGTGGGCCTGTTTGAAGGAAAAGGAAATTGGTGTGACTTGACGAAAGGACATTGTGAACACTTAAAATTCGACTCAGTGGGGGAAAAAGGCAAGCACTTGGTGTGCTACTACATGAGAGACTAAGGAAAGTGAGGGATGCCCAAGCCGCCGATGCCATTGATCAATGGTGGTTCTTTCACCAATGTGAGCTGAGGGAGGAGATCAAGAAGACGCGGCATAGGGAAAGATGTAAAGGCTATCACGTGTCGGACCGGTGAGGAGGAGTTTCCCCATCTGTTTGTCCAAAAATGAGTTGAGTGAAATTCAAAGTAACAAGCATTATGAATGCATAATTGAAGTACAAAGACAAGGTTTTTAGTAATGGAGGGAACATGTAAAAGGTTTCAATGAAGAAAAGAAGAAGAGTTAAGAGTAATGGAAGAGTCACCGAAGGACTAAATAGGAAGACCAGTGACGTTGCCCACTCTAATTGTCTCACTACTTGCATATGCTTCAGAAGACACATTCAAATTAGAGAAATCATTAGTGAGGTGGTGAGTTGCTGCAGAGTCAAGATACCAAACCGAATCAGGTGATGGAGCTTAAGCCAAGTAATTGGCAGAGAAGGTCCTCGGGGCTTCATACTAATAGGAGTGGTTGAATCGCTGGCGGCATTGCAATGCAACATGACCTGCCTTGTTGCATACTTGGCATATTGGGCGCCACTCATTGTACTGCTGCGATGAGTTAGAAACAGAGGGAGGTCGACCACCACGGCTATTGTAGGTGTAATGACCACGGCCACGCCTTTGTCTTCCTCAACGTGAGTAACCACGACCATGTTGGTCATGGGTCGAAGAAGAGAAATTAGCAGATGGCTCAAAGAGGGTGGGGGAAGATCTGGTGTTATGAGCAAGTCTGGTTTCATGAATAAGGAGTTGGTAAAGCTCATAGAAGGAGAATGGGTCAGATTTGGTAGTAATGGAAGTGACAAAGGATTCATACAAGGGACCTAGTCCATTGAGCACGTATGTAATCAAGTCTTTGTCTGAGAGGGGAGAGCCATTGGCGGCGAGAGAATTAGTAAGGAGTCTGACTTTGCCAAAACAGTCAGAGATGTTTTTATCACCTCGGGTGAGGTTGGTGAGTTAAAACCTGACCTGGAATTCTTTGGCCTGTGAGTGAGAAGAAAACATGGAGGAAATCGAGGACCAAAGCTGATGGGTTGAGGTGGAAGATAGGACATGATTGAGAATAGATTCAGAGACAGAAGAGAAAAGTATACTTAGGACAAGTTGGTCAGTTCAACGCCATTTTTGGAAAGCAAGATTGGGCTTAGGAGCAATGGGGGTGGAATCTAGAAGAAATTCAGATGGAGGTGGGGAAGAGCCATCAACAAAGGAAAAAAGGTCCTGACCCCTTAGGTAGGCATTGGTTTGAACCTTCAACAAATAGTTATTTGGATAAAGTTTTGTGGTGACAAGATAAGAGAATGAAGAATGAAGGTTCGAGGGAGGGACGAGTGAGGAAGAGGAGGAAGCCGTGGATCAGACATTAGTCAAGAGGCTCTGATGCCATGTTGAACATTATAGAATTTGAGAAAATGCTTCCATGCTTTTCATTGAATAATATAGTCTTTATATACACGAATGAACGAAATCAAAAAAGGAATAAAAATGAATAATAGTTTGTTACAATAACTGTAGAGAACGATAAAAGCATCTAGAACATTTTATCTACGGTTCTTTTTTAGTCTGCATGTTAACCGTTTGATCATTTGTCTGCTTGTCATGCTACTAGATTACTCTGAGTTGTGTAGCTTGATACCTTGATCTTCTCTTCCCTATCCTAATTGTAGTTATATTTCGTACGTAATTGTAAACCTCACATGTTTTCTTGAGTAGAAAGAGGCTCCAAGTGTCATAATTTATACGTACGTACATAGTATCTATGCAAAAAGTAACTTTACTCGTCCAGAGACGTGACTTACAAACTTTTTAACTTCTTTTGTTTTTCCAAAATTTATAAAAACCAAAAGGCCATGGGTTTAGATATAATTAATTATAATATATTTTTAAGCAATATTCAATGCTATGGCTAGCTAATGGCAGTATCTATATAATGAAATGGCGCGCATTTTAAGGTTTAATCCAATCTCATACGACAGAATTAATATATGAGAAACGCTAATTATGATCATGAACATGAGCAAAATTAATTAAAGGTTAGTGCTTCCAAAATTATACTTTTATAATATTTAATCACAAATATTAACATATTTAAAAATTAAAAACCGCCAGTGGTGGTTCGACCACCACGACACCTAGGCGGCCATGGCCATGCACAGATCGATTAATCGTTTGAACAATTAAAGGACATTTTGAACAATTAATCATTTGATCAGACCCTAAACCGAAGAATCATGATCAGCACTGTCTTAATTTCCTAGCCAACTTTGTTATAATTAATTATTAGAGTTTAAGGACAACTTGAACAATAATTCAAAAGATAACATATTTTCTTTAAAATAAAATTTCAGACCCTGCAAATTGCCAGCTTACAGAGGAAACACTGGACCCCATCTACTTCTAGAAATAAACTCTATAACTCGTTTACGTGTGGACATGATCGGGTCAATTTATACGTACAACTTGAAAGAGTGGATCGAGAACAAGCCCAGTCCAAACGAAAAAGGGAAAGTCGTCATGTTAGGTAGTAATTGCAAGGACTGACTAATCTAGAGAAAGCACCAGCTTTTTTGCAACATAATTGATTACCTGCTTAATTGGATTTCGATTCTTTCTAGTCATGGTTTCTAAAGCTTTTTCCCTCTTCTCTTTGGTCAGTGTTCTCCTACTTGGTCTCATTCCCCTCCTTTCTCATGCAAGAACTCCACCAGGCTGGGATGATCGAAAAACATCACCCTTTGGGTTTCTCAACCATCTTCAGGGATGTCACAAGGGTGACAAGCTCAAAGGCATCCATGACCTCAAAATGTACCTTGAACACTTTGGTTATTATTGCCAAACCAAAAATAGCACCCATGCCAACGATGATGATTTTGACGAAATCTTGGAATCTGCCGTGAGAACTTACCAACTCAATTACCATCTCAATGCCACTGGGATTTTGGATGCTGAAACAGTATCAAAGATGATGATGCCTCGTTGTGGTGTGGCAGATATTTTCAATGGTACAAATCCGATGCAATCAAACAAGAAGAGACATCATCACCGCCATGACTCATTTCATGCCGTCTCTCACTATAGCTTTTTCTCTCCGGATGCTCCAAAGTGGCCTGTCTCAAAGTATCATCTCACTTACAGCTTTCTCAATGGAACCCCAGCTCAAGCCATGAGTCCCATTGCACAAGCTTTTCAAACATGGGCAGCAAACACTCATTTCACATTCTCGCAAGCTCGAGGCTTTTCAAAAGCAGATATCACTATTGATTTTAGTAGGAGGGCGCATGGAGATGGGAATATTAATGATTTTGATGGACCTGGTGGAACCATTGCTCATGCTTTTGCACCAACAGATGGGAGATTCCATTACGATGCAGATGAGCGGTTTAGTATTGGTGCAACCCCGGGTGCATTCGACTACGAGACAATTGCTTTGCATGAAATCGGGCACCTTCTTGGACTTGACCATAGCTCAGTTCCGGGAGCAATTATGGAGTCTACCATCTCTAGTGGAGTGACCAAAGGCTTGCATGCTGATGATATCGCAGGAATTAAAGCGTTGTACAATGTTTGAGAATTGTTTAATTAGGATTTGGATTAATCTCGATCATTAGTGTGAATAGATTATTATAGAATAAGCACTTGCAACTTATAAAATAAACTTTCACGGTGATGGAAGTTTAAGCCAATTCTGTTTTGACGAGAAGAGGGAGCCAGAGAGGTTAATTAGCTCTGAAGATTTATGTCTTAAAAGTTAAGTTTGAATCTTATTTTATTTATTGAAATCAAATTTAGATAATCATGAGTACTACTTATGAGTATTTTGCTTGGAGAATTTTAAGGTCCCGTTTGGATATAAGAAGTGTTTCATCTCATTTGATCTCATCATTATAAGTTTTTAAAATTCTCACACAAAATATAATAAACAATTCAATTTTTTCAAATCTCAAAACAATAATAATATTAAAAAATAATATTTTATTCAATTTTTAATTTTCAACTATCATTTTATCTCAACTCACTATTCAAACAGCACCTAATTCACGATCAAATGAATTGATCTCTAGTTATAATGTATGCTAATTAGGTGTATTTTATTTTCTTGAATGTTTACGTAAAATGAGTTGGCATGGTTGAGGAGACACATGTCAACTTATGCTATTATAAGTGTTTGAATAATAGAAATATTAAATGCTAATTATTTTCTTATAACAATCAAATTAGCAGAGCACCACCTAATTGGATGGAGGTCATGGATATCTTTGGGCCTGCCTCCCCTTTCAACACTCAAATTATTTCATTATTGATCTCTACTTGTAAGTACTACCTGGACAAAGAAAGATTGGGTATAAAAGTGGTTTCTGTTTTTGGGGCACCAACAATAGCTAGGAATTGTTTTAAATTTTGGCCCAAATGTGAGTTCTTAACAAAAATTATTCTTTCAGGCCATTAGGTATACTTCTTTCACAATGCTTAAAAGGTCTCAATAAATCTCATACATAAGCATTCTTTGCCAAGACACAATGGAAAGCTATCTACCATATAGTCATGGAGTTCATTCATCCAACTACTTGTTGCTATTTTCGATTTTATTTGATTACTCAAGTAAATTCTTTTTTATAAAAAAAATTAAACGTTCTATGATTTAAAAATTTTACCGCATTATCTACAAAAAAAAAATTGTAAAAATAAAACAAAAAAAGGCCCAAGACGTTCCTCTTATATCTAAAAATGAGCAGATAAATGAGGAAGATTTTGATAAGATAATGGAGGAACGCTATAAGGATGGTTCTAATCTTTTTATATTTCTCAAGAATGCTTATAAGAGCAAAAATTCAATTAGAAAAATTCTTTTACACCTTCAACTAACAATTAAACAATCAAGATAACAAAATGCTCTAAGCGGATGCTTACAAATTTTTTACTTTCTTGGACCCATTCCTTCCCTTTAGAGTATTTAAAATTGTCCATTGTAATTTTATTAATACAGATTATGAAAGAATTTATTTGTTCTTATAATCAATCCCAATAAATGTAAATAAAGTAGAATCACCCTTATATCGTTACTCCATTATTTTATTCAAATATTTCTCATTTACCTCCTTTCTCTTTGGGGACAAGAGAAATCTTCTAGCTAGGCTTTTCCTGTTTTGCAACAACAATATAATTGTAAGCATGCAGTACACCTCGTGGGTAAATAAGGTGTCGAATTAATCAAGATGGCTTTTTTTAATAAGATTTATAATATTTTAATCTCAATGACTTTTTATTTATTTATTTATTTATAGTTGAATGAGCTTAATGCTTCCGAGACTGCAGATCACCATCGTGAGATGCTTCCTTGAAACAGCCACAACCACCATATATATAATAATCAAAGAGATTATACACATGAATTATTAATACCTTTGGTTGTTGGATTCATTCCAGGAAGGAAGAAAATGCATATCATGCATGGTTACATGAGTGCCAGGAAGCTGCTCTTTTTTTTTTTTTTTTTGAACACTAGAAAATCGATGACTCTGCATGTCAAGTAGCACGTTTTTCCCAACTCGATCAGAAGTTCATGTTAATTTCTAGGAACCATCGCAGATAGAGACATGCTCAGGGTTCAGCGCGCATCAATCTAATTACAAATTTTTGCCTAATTCTAAGTGCTAATATTAAGGCACTTGTGCCCAGCCCATTATTAGAGACAAGAAGACAAATAAGAAAGAAACAACATACAATTGTTTGAGAGGTCAGAGGAAAAGAAGGAATATAATGGAAGTTGACATATGAAAGGGAGACCAGCCACCTCATGGTAGGCTGGCATGTGCAGTGAAGGGTCCGACACGCAACTACCAACAGTTGCAGGAAGATGATCATATAAAAGGGGATGCCCAGACAAATTCAACTCTCTCTCGATCAGATCATCTTCTTCTTCAAAAACTCGAGGAAGACAGCATCTTTAACAGGAAGAGCTCCAACCTTCTTTGTATAGTGAGATATGGGGAACCATGAGACTGTAAACAAATATATTATAATGAAAATTTCCCTCCTCAAACTCCCATAGATGTAGGCTAATTGTCGAACCACGTAAATCTTGGTGTTCATCTCTCTTTATTTTCTCTGCACTTATTTTTCATTCACCGCCATGGACATAGGCATCGCCACCGTACAACCGCACCAGAACACTTTCGGGGACTCCAAACAACACCGATCAAGGCCTAGTCAACTTAGTGGGCCGGGAATGAATCTTTCTCTCCCTTTGGGCTACTGATGCTAACAGACAACTTCAACTCTCTCTCAATCAGATCATCTTCTTCTTCAGAAAACCTATCAAGGAAGACAACATCTCTAACAGAAAGAGTTTCAACCTTCTTTGTACAGTGAGATATGAGGGACCATGAGACTGTAAACAAATATATTATAGTGAAAACTCCCCTCCCCAAACCCTTGTGGACGTACGCCAATTGTCGAACTATGTAAATCTTGGTGTCCATTTCTCTTTACTTTCTCTGCATTTATTTTTCATTCACCGTCATGGACGTACGCATCGCCACTACAACCACACCAAAACACTGTCAGAGACTTCAAACAACACCAATTAAGGCCCAGTCAACTCAGTGGGCCGGGAATGAATCTTTCTCTCCCTCCGACTTGTTATTATTTCTCCCCTTCATTTGTATTGAAATGGGTTATTATTTCTTGATAGAAAAACTTTATGAGTTAATAGAAAATGCAATGATTTTGATAATAATGATAATTATTATTGTTTCAATAAAAAAATGTTGTGATTTTGATAATAACATTTATTCTAGGATATCTAAGTAGAAGTAAAGTAGGCTAATAATGATGGAAAATTCTCTACTAAGAGTGCATGGAACTGTATTCGAATAAGAGCTCCTAAGGTTATATGGTCTGATTGTGTATGGCATTCTTGCATTCCAAAGAATATTTCTTTTACTATGTGGAAAGTATTCAATAATATTTTAAGTGTGGATGATAAAGTAAGGAATGTTGGCATTCATATAGTATCAAAATGTGATTATTGCTTGAATGGTGGATATAAAGATATAAACCATGTACTTGCAAATGGTGATATAACAAAGGAAGTTTGGAGACGAGTTTATGTGCAGTGGGAATGGGCAGAGTTACAAGAACCTCATGGAAACAATTAGTGGAAGTCTGGTTTTTAAAAGCTTTTAAGTCTTCCCAAATGGGGCAACTTCTCGGTATTATTCCCTCACTTGTTACTTGGTGTCTTTGGTTGAGACAGTGTAAGGCACAGATGGAAGGAGTTAAAGATTCAGCTGCTACCGTTTGGTATAATGTTAAGACATGGATTGCGAAAGTGGAAGAAAAATTCAAAGGGGGAAATTGTTGTCGAGACAAGATGAGGTAATTTTAATGGAGCTTAATGTCCATATTAAACCTCTAAAGAGATCAATTTCAAAGTTGGTTGGATGGATAAAACCAAGAATTGGACGTCTAAAGTTGAATGTCGATGGAAGCTCACATGGTAATCCTGGTACTACAGGGGCGGGTGGAGTGCTTAGAGATGCAAATGTAGACTTGCTCATGGCCTATTCAATATATCTTGGTACAAGAACAAATAATTTGCAAAACTTATGGGATTGCTACATGGTCTTCATTTTATCAAAAGGATGGGAGTGGTGCATATTGATTTGGAGTTAGACTCCATGTTGGTGGTCAAATGGTTGAAAGCATAAGTTTGTGAAGTATGGTATCTAGAAGACTACTCAGATAAAATAATAGAGCTTTTGAAAGGATTATATGCTCAAGTCACACATATATATCGAGAAAGGAATACTTCGATGGATTATTTAGCACGATTGGGAGTGAGAGGTTGCACTCAGCAATGGTTTTCTCAACGTATTCCTACTAATATAACTCATTTTTTTATAAAAAAATTTATATAAAATTTGTTTAGAATTTATATCTAACATTATTTATTTATTATTTTATACTCTATATTTTATCGCCGTAGTTGGTTAGGTGTTGTTTCCTATTTTCTCTCTTAATGCGACTATTATATCGTTCCATTTTGATTGTTGGGTATACCGTTCAGTGTAAATTTTTTATTTTTTATATTTTTTTAACTTTTAAATATATTTAAAAAATAAAAAATATATATTAATACACTTAAAATTACTCTCTTAATTATTAAATAAAAAAAATTTTTGACCATCAACTTGGGAGAAAAGATAGACTCTCTCTTTGCCCTCTTTCTTTTTTTTTTTTTTTGATATTTTGTTTTGAGGTCCACTCCGCAAACTTTCCGACTTCACCTAACCTTTTCTTTCAATTATATAATCCCCCAATCACTGTCAAATCCCATTTCCAGTTCTATGCTCGGTCAAAGCTCTCACTCTCGTTTTGTGTCCAAGTCTGAAAGCCATTGAGAGATACAGAGTAAGAGAGAGTTACGGTTGAGTTGAGAGGTTGATCACACACCATGTCTGACATTATCAACGTGGCATGGAGGAAATATCTCCTTCAGCTTCAACTCCACCCTCTCAAAACCAAGGTTTCTTTCATTCTGGATTGAAACCCCTTCTTTTTAACTAAGCTATGCTCTTTAAAGTTTCTATCCGTTTCTCTGTTTTTTTATTTCGCCTGTTGTTAGATATTAGTTGCAGGGCTTTTTAAAGAAGTTTGATGTTGTTAGAGATAATGCTTTTTGCACTTGTTTTTTGGTTTTCAGGCAATCACAGCCGGGGTTTTAGCCGGGTGTAGTGATGCAGTTGCCCAAAAGATTTCTGGGATCAAGAAGCTTCAATTGAAAAGATTACTTCTTATCATGGTATGGTAACTTTGATAATATCGTCTTTAATTTGTTTTCACTTAATGGTAAAAGCTCGTATGGCATGGATCAAACTCTTCACTCTTTATTCTGAAAGTGGACCGAACAGTAGCTTTTAGTCTTTTTTTTTTTTGTCCTTTCTTTTCCATGAATTGATTAAATCAGGCATTTATGCCCGGTTAAGGCCTTTTTTTTTTTATCAGTCAACTATCATCGAGTCTCCAAATCTGAAGTCTCTAATATATTTCCTCTTTTCTCAGCAGCCAAATTGAAAATTAGTTAGTGTTGTTTTTACAAATTGTGAGTCAGTTGTTATATTTTGGTATTGTTTGTGTTTACTTACTGAAAACTTAAAACTCTTTTGCAGCTATATGGGTTTGCATATGGAGGACCTTTTGGGCACTTCCTCCACAAGTTAATGGATATAATTTTCAAGGGGAAGAAGGACAACAAAACTGTTGTGAAGAAGGTAATGTTTTGCCATTGTTCATGTTCTTTGTTTGCTGATTATCAGTCTAATGCACGATTGAAGCAATTTTGAAGTTATTAAACTGGGCCTTTTGTTCTTCTCTAACCTATATTCAATTTTCTGTTCAAGTATTGATGAGCGGTGTTCTATTATTAGGTGTTATTGGAACAGTTAACCTCTTCCCCTTGGAACAACTTTTTCTTCATGATGTACTATGGTTTGGTAGTCGAAGGTTTGTGATGTGTACCATTTAATGCATTTTAATCATTAGTAATATGTAAATATTATTGGACTAGTGCCATCAATTGTTATTTCTGCTATGACTTGTTTAATTTTAACCCTGAGGGGTAGCTTAGCTGGTCCGGCCTTGGGTTTGCTCCCCAATGGTCACTAGTTCGAGCCCCCTTAGGGCCATTGGAGGTTTACCTGGTCGTTAACTTCAGGTCCCCATGGGATTAGTTGAGGTGCACTCAATCTGGCCAGACACCCACGGTTATAAAAAAAAAAAAAAAGACTTGTTTAATTTGTACTTTCTTGTCTAATCACGAGCTCTAATGTTATTAGAGATGATGGATCTAGTTGGCAGTTGTTGAAGTTAAAATATTCCAAAATGCTGTAGATTCTTACTTTTGTTTTCATGTGACTGTCTTCACATTCCTGACAAAAGAGAAAAGATAAGATACATAGTACTACTTCCAAAACCTAGGTTGTGATTAAATACATATGTTCTCTCTGTGTGTGGCTTGGTGGGATTTGGGGTGGCCTGGAGAGGGGGTGTCATGCCAATGTTCAAACCATCAAGCCCTAAAAGGCTTACTCAGCACTGATGGGGGAATTGGGGAGCAAAAGTTTACCTTCAAGAATCTAGAGAAGACACTTTATGACTGGGAATAAGTTTCATGTTGAATGACATTTATTGTTTTCTTTTGGCATTTAGACCTTTACCAGTTTACAGAAGAACTTTTGCTCTAAAACGAACCTGGCTGATTTTGACATTCCTAGAAGAATTCTTATGCCAAAGAATTCTGAGTGGAGAAACACCTTCTTAAACTTGAAGGAGAAAGATTACTTTGTTCTTTAAAAATTAATGCTATAGTCTGGTATTGCAGGAAGGCCGTGGGGTTTAGTGAAGAATAAAGTTCGAAAGGACTACCCCTCTATTCAGTTGACAGCATGGAAGGTATGTTGAACCATATTTTGTTGTTTGACTTGGAAGCCAACTTGTTAAATTGGCATCACCAAAGCTTTGATACTTGTGGCTTGCAGTTTTGGCCTATAGTTGGTTGGGTGAATTACCAATACATGCCTCTGCAATTCCGCGTCATATTTCACAGCTTTGTCGCCTCATGCTGGTATGAACATATACCCTTTAACTTCGTGTGCTATTATTTATCTTCCGTTGTCTGTGCTAAGCTCTTGTGCAAGTATGAACCAATATGTGAATGAGTTACATATATTAATTTTTCAATGGACCTTCACAAGGATTGAAGCAATAGATTGACACAACATACATCACTTTTAGAGGCATCGTAATTCTGGACTCAATGAGTTACATAATGGACTAAAGAAAGAAATCTGATAGGGTAACTTTTTTATTTATAAGTAGAGTAACTGAATATATTGCAGAAAGTGCAAAGGAAGACCATGTGCAACTACCACGTTGCACCTGGTCAATTATGTTTAATACCACTAATAAGAGCAACCATTTCCTATTTAAAAGAGCAAGAGCATGATGAAGTTTTATATTGCCATTATATCTGCTCTGAATCAGCACATATTCCTTATATGGGTTGCAGTTCTGGAATTGAAGGAAAAAATAGGAACCCGTTACCCTCTTACCTGAAAACTTATTATTAGAGAAAAGCCAATGACTGTTCAAACTAGAAAAGGAAATTACACTCTGTCGGTGTAGTTTTGCTAAGTACTATACGTTCTGTTGTTAACTCTTATTTTCTCCTAATCAAATTGGATTGGAAGAACAGTTGGCTCAAGGTGTGCTACAATTATTTTTCATGGGATAGAGATTGAAACCACTTGAAATCATGTATGTTTTAAATCATAATCTTACTAATTCATTTGGAAAATTGTGGTCCTCACCCCCTGACACACAACATGCAAACTATCCACTACTCTATCCTAAGGCGGTGCTCTATTCCACACATGCACACACACAATCCCACATTCAAAAGCACCCCACGGAGGTGCTGTAATCTGCCCTGGTTTGGGGACGCAAAACAGAGCACTTACACCTTACAGATGGCATGGACAGCTGTCCACTACTTACATCCTCATTTCCCCCTCTTACAAAGCCAAACACTCCCCCTCCTCTTAAAATGAAGCTTGTTCTCAAGCCGGAGAGCTCATCCATAGCACCAAGGTCCATAGAGGCTATACCAATTTCTACAGAATGAGCATTCTCAATAAGGAGCAATTGTAGAATCTAACTCCTATGTCATAGAATGTAACATTTATTGCAGTTGAAGCACAAACCTTATTTAACCTAATTGCTTTTCCTCCATGGAACTTCCTTTACAAAATAAGCGGTTGTTTGGTGGTTGGCAGAAATCAGTGCCTTAGTTGGGATGACAAGCCATGGAGCTCACCGTGAAAGTGGAAGTTTTCCATCATTTGAACCATCCCAATTATTTCCTACAAGGCCTTTGGCCTAAACGTATGAACTTCTGCAGCAATGTTCTCCTTAAGTCTGTATAGGAAATGGTTGACCAATACCTTCTATGGCCAGCCAACCTCTAGAATTCTCACTTGTACTCCCTAAGAGTCTTGTTGTCTCATATGGGATGATGTCTTATCAAAATCTTCATAATCAATTCAGCGAAATTTGGCCAACAGTTATTTTTCAAAAGTTGCCAGGTGCAGATGGAAGGGAATATTACTGGGGGGTGCCCCTTGAGAGAACCAACTGTTTCCAATCTACTTCAGGTGGATGGTGGCATCAGTTTTACTTAGGGTGGGAACAGACCCCTATAAATTGTACTGTGGGCAAGACAGAGGATTAGTAGATTTACACTAGAAAGTTTTACTTAGGGCCGGAACACACCTCAATACTAAAGTAATGGTGTTTTCTCTCTTCTCCTTGATACCGTCACTCCTCAAAGACACAGATCATTAACAAGTCTCTGACCACTACCGACTCTATACACTCACACATACAAAAATCGTCAGCAAATAATCCCATGTTCAAAGCACCCAAAGGAGCTGCTCTAATCTGACCTGTTTTTCAGGGTGTTAAACAAAGAACTCACACTACATTGGTCATGGGATGCTAACATTTTCTAGTCTTACCGAGCCTAAGATCTGTCTGTTTATAAAAGTGGCTAAACCCTAATGGGCATTTTTCTTTACCAACTTTAAGTCAAACAGAGAGACACAAATTACGTTGGCATGAATTTTTGTTGGAAGATATGCAGCAAACAAGTGAAATTCTGCTATCTCCTTTAGATTCCTGCTGGCATGACCAAAAATGTGATGTAAATGTTAATGTTGTTTTCTCTCAGTTCCAAAGACTTGAGGAATAGCCATTTTGTTAAGAACAACCAAGCAAGATCCCAGTAATAATTTGCATGTTGCTTCTGGTCTCTGAAATGAAAAAATGTAGCTGTAATTAACGAGATGGACCTTGATTACTTTGGTAGTATTATTCGTCTATACACACATGCATTTAGCAGCATGCAAGAGTATTTTATTGTCAGTTGTAGTTAATTTAATTATGCATGGATTGTTAAGTACTAACGCACTCTTACTCTGCTTGTTAACACCAGGGCAATCTTTCTGAATCTGAAAGCAAGATCTGTTACAAATAAGAAGGCCTAGAACAGGGAAACCTTCTTCCTCAGTTTCTCCTTTTCTCCTTCGTCTTCCTCTAATGAAATGCTCCCCTTGTGTTTCCTTTCTAGAGTCCGCTTATTTGTACCTTTATTGAAGTTTTCACTTGGGCTCCAATGCTATTTAAACTTGTATTATTAGTATTATTTACAGCTAAGACATATGACCAGTGCAGCATTAGGAGATAAAGTAGCAATAATAAAGCTAAATTGAATCCCTCTCTTTATGGATTGTAATGCCCCCCCATATTTCAGAGGTAAACTACTCGAAATCCACGGATACTGTTCTTGTATCTGAAACAATCAGCATTTTACGTTTACTAATTTACTTATGCAAGTTGTTGCACTGCAATGACTATTAAGAAATTATTTGGAAGGCAATGGGATCCATGGAAACAGAAAGGAAGGGAATGGCGAATGCTCTCACCATTCCCGGCTTAGAAGACGATGAGGCGAGAGGAAAATCTACACTTTTAGTACCCTATCTTCTTCTATGAACTCCTAAACCTAGAAGAAGAAGAAGAAGAAGAATGCTCTCCTTTTTATATTATATTGTGATTTCGATATCGTGTCTAAAGATAAAGAGGATGATGAACAAGAAAAACCGGTAGGGAAGATCAAGAATGCTTTAGTTTAGTATACATTGGCAGGTCCGCAGAGGACGCATAATAATACAACCAAGCTCCCGACCAAATGAAGATACGGACTTAATTCACATGATGATTAGGGCTATAATCATCTAAAGCTTGAAAATACATTGGTTAGTCAGTAAACCAGTGATTTGTGTCTCAAGCACAACCCAATTAGTAGCATTTGCAATGCAAGTTACGTACATCAGAAGAGTACTGCGCATTAGCTGTCAGTTGGAGCTAGTCCTTCGGATTTTTCTTTCTGCCGTTTTAAACAAGAGACAGATTACTACATGAACATTAACATTTGACAAGTTAAATGAGAAAACTGTGAATATATAAGTAAATTAAAGTTCTCTACTAGTCTATTATTTGTGACATTAACTTAAAGATACGAAGAATTCAAGAAAGTTGGTGGGACCATATATATATATATATATATATATAATATATATATATATATGATTACATGAAGTGATCTTTCTCAGTACATCACGGTAGGATCGAAAATCATCCTCGTGAAAATAAGGAGAATCTTTATATCTAGTACTATAATATATAAAATTATTGTTGATTAAAACTATAATAATCATGAAAATACTCGTATGTTTGCAACAGTACTACTGTAAATTAAACCACAAATATTCCTCATGATATCCGTACGACCACGCCCAAACACAGAAACATATGATCATCTAAATTAAGCAAAGGTTATGATTGCCATGAAAACAGATATTCATCGATGATCATGCAAGAGGGAACAAACGTAAGTACTAGCAAAAACATTTTATTTGTTTGTTCGTTCGTTTGTTTGTTTGTTTGTTGGACAAACGTCACAAATACACAAACCATTCTTTAATTGGACAAAGTTAATTACATATTTTTGTGAAGTGGGGTCGGGATTTTGTTATGAGAATGGACAAACGAAAGAGAACCTCATGATCAAGAAAGCTATATGTGACAAGAAATGGCGAGTCATTAATTTGAATTTTTATTAAAAATCAGAAAGCAACATCTGAAATATTATCGTACCTTATCCAAAAGGAAATATCCGAAATCTATATATTCATCAGATGTTTATATATATATATATATATAAATATATATATATAATATTGGAACAATCAATTACGTACGTACTTGGATGATCATGCGATCACGAGAAATAATGGGTTTGGAAAAGTAAGCCTCATTCTCATGCGGATGATTTTGTTAATGGGGATGATTTTGTTAACTTTGACGTACAAGACTTAAAGGAAAATGTAGCTAGCACAAACATGATCCCATTATATAATTAACTTCAGCAACATGCAGCATGCCCTAATTCCAAGAACAGAAAAAACACAGATGCATGGAAGACAACCTCAGTGTCCTCATATACATATGGATCGCTGCATGCTAAGGCTAATTCATTTGAAAAATGCAAATCATCATTAGTTTCACCGATGGCATGCATCCAAAACTGGTGAGCTAGCCTCGACAACATCAAAACCCAGACCCAAGATCATCAGATCCTCGATCCAAAGTGCTCACTTGGAATCATGAAACCACGCATGCATGCATGTATACCAACCCAACTCATTCCCATACAAACAACATGACCTGATCTAGCTTCAACTGCCTAGCTCCACCTTATCATCGTCTTGATCACATGCGCGCAAACCAACTGCACATAAAGCATACAATGATATATACAAACATATAATATGTATGTATCGATCGATACGTACACCCATCAACCATGAAGTACAAAAGACATGCATATATGCATGCCCATATATAAATACATACGCGGGCATAGCATTGGCTTGTATTTACTCGATCAAGCAACTCCGAGGGCCCTTCTTCAATCTTCATTCCCATGCCATATATATCAATATATATACATATATATATATATAGCTTTTTCATGAGCTAGCTGAGCTGATGATTCTCAAGCGCTAGTTATACAAAATCATTATGCATGCCAACATTCATGTATACATAAAACAACATGTCATCTAACCAAAACAAAACAAAAGGGCATGATATAACACATAACACGCGTGTGTGATGAACAAAGGAAGCATTTATTAAAGCATTTTCGATCTCATCGTTTTCCCTCCAAAGTTACACATGCAGTTTAATTTGAAATTAAATATACAACAGCACACAACAGGGAGAGGGAGAGAGAGAGAGATGTCGGGTTTTTCTAACAACGTTCCGACATTCCGGGAAACTGAACATTCTAGACTGAAGAAGAGACGAGGAGAAGAGTGGGTGAGGGAGTAAAACGGACTGAAAATTCACGCGCCTCATGAGGGTTTAACCTCCTCTGACGTGGACCAATTAAGGATGACGTGTGAATCTTCGTTGGGGTCACATCTGAATCCACCTAGCGAGTTGCGTAGGGTTGACAACCCCAGGAATGTGGGCCCCATCCGTCTTTAGTATGCTCGCCACCTCAGCGTAACTTTGGTGCTCCTTCTTCACGCTCGCCGCCGCAGCCTCAGCTACCGGCTTCCACCTCTTCGACTCCGCCGACGAACTCGCCAGCGGCACCGCCTCGGCTCGTGCCGGGTCAAACTTCTGCCCGAATAGGGTACCCTTCTTGAGGAATTCGTACGCCATGTACCCGGCTAGAAGTCGATTCGACGATAGCGGCTCTCCGGGCTTCGAAGCCGCCGCCGTAGCTGGAGCCGACGGCTTCAAGGAGTACAAGACCTCTCTCTCCTTACGCTTTCTTGATGCCCCAGGCGTCAAAATCCGATGGGCGTGATAACTCATCTTATGCCCTCAAATCATACCACGTCAGCACCTAGAAAATTTCACAACCTGAGGGGCAAAAGCGTAAAGCTGCTTTCTAGGGAAACAAAATGGTCAACCTACTTCTGTTTTGAAAGGCCAATAGCGTAAAATCAGGCTGGGGCGAAAGTGTCAAATCAAGTTTTGTAAGTAGAGGAAAGGGTAAAAAAATAAAAAAAAGTGCACAAAACAGGCTAAACAGGTTGCTTCAGTTGGAGTAAAATGATAAAATAATAATATTTAAAAAAGAAATAGAAAATGTCAGAAAAGGACAAGATAAAAGGACGAAAGAAGGTGCGGTGGGGGTGGGTGTAAATCGGATCAGATCATCAGAAGAGAGATGGCGGAAGGCAGGAGGGGAGGGATCTCCGGCGTAAGGAAGGTGGACTGAGAGACGGTGCTAGCGAGCCAGGTGTGGGCCTCGCGAGGGAGTCAGTGTGGGTCTCTGCGTGCGAGAGAGGGATTGAAGATGAAAGAGCGGAGGAGGAAGAAGAAGAAAAAAGGACTATCGTTGGTGAGGGATATATAGAGGAAATGAGCAAACGGCGTGGCTTGGTTCCTCTATATTTAAATCCCTGCTTCTTTTGAACATGCCCCTCTTCTTCGTAGGATTCTCTTCGTTGCCATCATCTTCAACGCAATCACTAAATTGCCCTTCTATTTTCTTTTAAATGTGGAGAAGTTTTAGGAGGGGAGAATCTATCGAGACTTTTTAAGGATTCATTTGTTTTTAACGATAAAATAAGATAAAATGAGATAAATTAAGGTTAAAATTAAAAAATTAAATAAAATATTATTTTTATTTTAAGATTAAAAAAATTAAATTATTTATTTTATTTTGTGTAGAGATTTGAAAAAGTTATAATGATGAAGTAAGATGAGATGAGATATATCCTGAAAACAAATAAGGCCTTAATTTTTATTAGTTAGTATAACTTTTTTTAAAAAATATTTTTTAAATTTCTTTAAATATTTTTAAAAATAAAAAAGAATTATAAATTCATTAAAACATACTACTTTAATCATTAAATTAAAAACAATTCGGTATAAGAAATCGTTAGATATGATCAGTGTAGAGTTTTCCTTTAGTATTTCAATGCAAATTTATTAAATATTCTTTGGAAATTCACATGACTGATATAGTCCAATTTTAAATTCATCTACAAAAAACTAACATTAATAATTCTATCTATCATGCAATATAATAACAGTATCACGTGTTGTATTCTCTAGTTATCTAATAATTAAACAAATGATCATTCTACTGTGACGCCAAGCACTTATAGTTGGGCTATAGTTGGGCTTGATCGCCTAGGCATTCTGCCTTTTTTTTAAATGTTTTGAAAAAAAATATACAAATTAAACACTATAAAAAATTTTAAAAATACATTAACGACCAAATCCAATAGACAAACTAGCATTTTTCTTAAACAAATATTGTTCTTAATTTTATTAAATCACATCAACTATTTAACGTATGAAGTTATTAAAATGGAGGGGTGGGAGGCGGAGCTCTATCCTTGCAACCCAGCACCCGTTCGTCCTGCCCTTGCTTAGGTGGCGAGGGCAATCCCATCCGCCTCCCTCCGCACCCTGCCCCTCGGCCCAATCCAAATCATATATATATAAATATATATATACATCTATATATAAAAAAAATAAATTGTTACTAAAACGACATTGTAAGGAGAGATGATAATTTTGTGAATAATAGTAAAATAGTTTGTGAATAGTAATGTGAGTCTTTTTTAAGTTTTGGGAAAAGAAAGAGAAAATTTTGAATAAAAAATATTATAAAGTTAAAATATTGTAAGAATATAATTTTATAATATTATTTTTGTTTCGATATTTAAAAAAGTTGGACTTCTTTTTATTTGAAAGTTTGAAAAGTTGTAATGATTAGTTTAAAATTTTCGTATTTGAATTATGTTTGGAAATAAGATGAGATGAAATGAAATGAAATTAGATGAAAATTTTGTGTCTCATTTGAGGTCCTAAACAAGCAGATTTTTTTTCTTTCCTCAGATCCTCACATTTTTGGCTGTTTTTTGTCTGATCAGGTAGCTAGTTTTGGTTTTTGATATGTATTGTTGTGGATTTGTTATAGTTTTGTAAATTTATTGTGGATTTGAATTTTTTTTATGTGTATTTATTTTTTGCTGGAACAACTCACAATCGTGAGTGACGGTGGACAAGGGGCTGATTGCAAGGTGCAAACCCCACCCCTCGCCATGCGGGGGCAAGGGCGGGACGTGGACAACCCCTCCCCATCAGCACCCTTATTAAAATGTATATAAGTCGGTATATAAAAAATATTAAAATGAAAAGTATAATTACTGTTTAAACTATTAAAACTTTTCATCTTGGATTTCCTATTATTATTTCGCTTATTAAGTTTATAATCATCTTAACAACGTAATCAGCTACAATTTTAGTTGGATAATTTAATAAAATCTAGCATGGCACAAATATATGATTGCATGTGATATGTTATGCGATAAAAGGACAATAAAAATGTAAAAATAATTTAAAAATGTTAAATCATATGGAAACATAAATTCTTTTGTTTTTAGATATGAAATGAGATAAGATAAGTTAAGATTAAAATTAAAAAGTTGAATAAAATATTGTTAGAATATATTTTTTAATATTATTTTTGTTTTGGATTTAAAAAAATTGAATTGTTTATTTTTTTTGTATGAGAATTTGGAAAAATTGCGATGATGATATGAGAAGTTTTCAAAATTTTGGGTTTTACTTTTAGATAGTTAAAGTGTTTGTGAATAGTAGTGAAAAAGTAATGAAAATATAATAATAGAATATTGAATAGTAGTAAAAAATATGTGAAAAGTAATAAATAGTAATAAACGTAGGTGAAAAGTAATAATAAAGTAGAGAATAACAATGAGAGTATTTGAGTACTCTCGTTAACAAAGTCTACAAAATCAAATCTTGAAGAATTGAGATGAAAAATCAAGATAAAATTTTAAAAAGGAGAAAAAAAATTCTTGAGATTTTAAAATGTGACAAGAAATAAATCAGCAATCAACCCGGGGAAAGTCCAGCACTACCTCGGGCAGCATAACCTGCACCTGACAGCATGATCCAAACAGTACTTGGGATGGACGGCCAATGCCCCGCTTGGATTTAACAACAGAAAAATGATTTATACATTACATTTTTTACAACACTTTATATAACTATGTTTTAAATAAGGGGTATTTTTATAAAAACATCCTATAAAAGTTACATAATTTTATCAAAATATCCTCATTTTATAACATTGTTATGTAGTATGTTGTACAATGTGTTATGTGCATATCATTACTCTTAACAACATGGGTCACCCCTAGCCATTTTTGTAGGTTTTTTTTTAAATTCTTAGAATTTGATTTGATTTTTCTCCTTTTTCAAATCTTTATTGGTTTTTACATTCTATTTTAAAACATAATGTCCAAGGCCCTAAGGTTTTTCTTTTCTAATTTTATAAATTACTTGTCTTATGGTTGTGTATTATTTCAATGGTTAGGACAGATTGGGTTATTGGCCTGAGTTGTAGCCCAGGCACGTGAAGCGGCACAATAGGTCTCGGAGTGGTGTTAATCCCCTTCCAGCTACCCCGCGAAGTCTCCTGATGCATAGTGTGATGGGACTTGTAATCATAGCATCGCTTCGTTATCTAGGTTTTCCTTCATTTGTGCCCCTTTGTCAGAACGTCATTTCACCTTCGCGCCCTTTCACACATTTCCCTTTAATCGTAGTGGGTATTTATAATCTTCAAACACTCTTTCTCACTTCTCCTCTTTCAATTCTCTCATTTCTTCTCTTGAGCACTCTGTTTTCTTCACACACACACACACACACACTCTCTCTCTCTCTCTCTCTCTCTCTCTCTCTCTCTCTCTCTCTCTCTCTCTCTCTTTGAATCTATGGCTTCCTCTAAGAATAATCCTATCGCTTCCTCTCGTGGGGCCACTACTAAACCTATCAGGGAAGGGGAAAATGCTCCTCGCTCAATTTTTTAGGGTCATCGACGCTCTTCAACTATTTTTCGTCGCGAACTGGATGCCGTGAGGGACAACTTCAACATTTCATATTCGATGGCTTTAGGACTGCCTGACCAGTGCCACAGAGGTTTCGACGTGAGAGACATGGTTGTTTCAGTTGCTCTGTATATGGCCATTTTTATGATAGGGCTCTGTTTTCCCTTTGTACGACCTATATGTGACGTGTTAGATGTTTTGGGACTTATCCCAGGCCAACTGGTGCCTAATGCCTGGAGAATTTTAATGGCTTGCTACGTTCTTTGGCATCAAGTGTTGGAGCCTACAAGTGATGAATATCCCGATCTCATGGCTTGTGAGTTCCTCTCTCTTCATGGATTTAGACGCTTGGATGAGAACCTTTGTAGTTTTAGGTCTCACAATAAAATAATCCAGTTAGAGCGTAAATATTCTCACGCCAATGATTAGTAGAAGAAATTTTTCTTCGTCTCAAGTAATGGTTGGGAATTTTCTATGGATGAGGTCTCAAATCAGGAATTTCCCATTAAGGCTTCATGGTCTCCGGTTCTCAAGGAGCCTGGATTCGAGATTCTCCTTTCTACTAGAGAGGAAGCTCGTATTCAATTGGTGTAGGCTTGGTCAGAACAAAATGTTAGCTCTACCTGGTTGGATGTCATTTTGACTCCTTCTAATATTGATAGATTTTTAATGGTGCCTAGTTGAGCACATGTTTTTAGGCAGAGATTCTTATTATGATCATTGACTTAGGCATAAGAGGCATTTCCCAAATTTCTCAAGCCACATAACTCTTTGGTTGCAGGTAATCGTGTGTGTGAAGCTGTAAAACACATCCATAACAACTTGTGTTTTAATAAGATTTGTAAATTATTTAAAAAATATTTGATATTCTTTTTTCCAAGTCGCATTAGAATTTTGCAACTCAATTGGAGGAAAATTACCTCCTTTTATTACGTGGAAAATTCAATTGGAGCACTCAAGGATGTATAATGTTAATCTTAAGCTGATCATGGGGTTAAATTCTCGGAAAATGCTATTTATATTTACGACTCTAACTCATATGACAATATGTGTTGATATGTTAGTTATTGATATGTTGAAAATTATGAAATTTTAAATTAAAAAATAAAAAATTGATAAAATGAATCTTTTACTCAATGCGTATAATGTATTGCATAAAATTATAAATACATGTAACACCACTTTAAATTCTTTAAACTCAACATATTAAATTGTTGAATATTCCTTGTTAAAATGCTAGTTGAGGAATCGATTCAAATGGAAGTCCTTCAAACCCCATCCAAGTTAAAATGCTTATATGTGTGTATATGTATAGATCGGTAGCCAGGCATCTTCTCAAGAATTATTGGTTAGTTTTTAAAAATGTTGTATGTACATACAACATGACTTATTTCACACTTTCATCATCTTATATAAGATGCAATACTCTTATCGTCCTTACTCTTAGATCATCGTTTATTTAAAAAAAAATTAAAATTAAAAGATTGGTGAATAATTACGGACACCTCGTTATAATAGAACTAAAGTGATATATATATATATATATATAAGAATATGATATATAAAATTTTCATAATTCAAATAGTACACATTAATATTTCTGCCATCGTGTATACACGATATTGCATGGATTATTTATCTTTGACAAACCAACTATAAATGGTCCCACATATATAAGGTCTCATCACCAAGTATAAGGAGTCAAAAAGTAAAAATTCTATATACCCTACCATTATTCTGTTCTTATTCTGTTATAATGGGAGACATTGTCCAAAAACCTTTGAATTATTTCTTAAAAGAGAATAACCGATCGAAGAGGCCGGACTCCGATATATATCCTCTCTAATGAAGGATAAAACAAAAAGCCAGGCATGACTAAAAAAAGTTATTTTGGATTAGAAAAAAAATTAAAGAATAAATGATCATTTATTTGATAAAAACCCAAATATATGTGTACGTACGTGTATAAAAACCATTATCTAACAATTCTTGAATTCTCGAATTCAAGAATGATTTCTGTGAAATATCAAAACCCTAATTCAACGAAAGATCTTGAATAAGGCAGGTGGTATAATAAGGTGAAGCCTAGCATCATGCCCTTGAAATCTTGAATAAGTTTTCACACGCAAAGGAATATCCGAATATGGGAGAAACTCGACAAGAAAATTATTTAATTGCGTTCAGTTATTTTTTATAAAAATAATTATTTTTTATCAAAATGAGTATGTTTTTGTGATAAATATATAGTCATTCTCATCGTAAATAATTCATCACAAATATTAATTTTTTTTATAATAAAAAAATGCCANGTAAGGATCCAAGGTGCAACATTGGTAGCAGTCTGTGGTAAACCTGAGTTTCCCGCTGAAGCTGAAACTAGAATCCCTCTTTGGAATGCATGGAAAGTACCAATAGAGATCGCATTTTCAAAGTAAATAGGCTGGGGAGGAACTGGGCCAAGGGAAAGAGAAAGGATATCAACACCATCACCAATGGAATCATCCAGGGCAGAAAGAATGTCAGCATCGCTGCACAGGCCAAACCAACACGCCTTGTAGATGGCAAGTCTGGTATTTGGTGCACCACCTCTTGCAGTGCCGCTAGCCATACCAAATAAGCTGACATTTGCTACCATGGATCCAGCTATTGTTGAGGCAGTGTGTGATCCATGCCCATCACCATCTCGAGCTGACCGGAAGAATGGGAGGTTAAAAGATTCAAGAGGCCCAGCCTCTGCTTCAAACCCTTGTGAATAGAACCGGGCACCTATAATCTTCCTGAAAATTCAAGCCCCGATGAATGGTAAGCCTCACGGTGAGGTACTTGCATTCAAAATATTGGTTCAGGTGTTTAATATTTCAGCAAGAATTTTGTGTCAATCATGGGAGGGGATT
The DNA here is from genome assembly GCA_003123805.1 of Juglans sigillata. Taxonomy (NCBI): domain Eukaryota; kingdom Viridiplantae; phylum Streptophyta; class Magnoliopsida; order Fagales; family Juglandaceae; genus Juglans; species Juglans sigillata. Next base: position 394,245 of record QEOY01000974.1, on the reverse strand, counting down.
CTTTGATGTTTGAGGTGTTTTGGTACCTGCTTTATTGAATTTCTATTTTGCTTATCAAATAAAGTGTTTTGGTACCTGTTGCAGTTGGCCAAAGTAAAACGTTCACCAGTAACACACTCTCCCTTGAATTTTTCGGGTATAGGACCCAATCCTTTATCATTATTAAAGCTCTTTGATTCGGGCCAAATTCCTACAAAACACATGTTAAACTATGGTTTGTTGGTAATGGGATAAAAACAGAATAATTGGATGAGAAATCTAAAGTGCGGAGCATTTACCTGTGTCAATGACACCAACAATGATATCTGAATTCAAGTTCATTGGCATCTGATTATATTGATGTGTAGCCTCTATCCCCAGAAATTCCCAGGAACGTGTTGTGTGGAGCTTATTCATCTTGCTCTCAAACACGGTAACAACCAAATCATTGGCTACAGAAGAAGCAAATTAGTTCAATTAGAGCTTGTATAAGCTGTCGTTAGCCATAATTAAAGCGTACTTTAGAACCCCAGAAAACGATATCAAAGCTCTGAATTAGTTCAGGTGAAGATGCAAATGAAGTTAGAGGTATAATAGCTCTATTTTACCATTGACTGTGGATGTCGAGATCAATTTTTGGACTTGGAAAAGGTAACTTTTGTGGTAATTTTACCCAAAAACAAATGATAAGAGATTACATTCATTTCAGGTACCCTTAAGTTGTTGTGCCTGCGCTGGTGTAAGCATAGCTGAGAAGCCTCTAAAGCTTTTGCTGTAATGGTGAAGTGCCGCTCGTTGTGCTCCATCAAAACTGAGAAATAAATCACTTTTAGTAATGTGCNCTTACCCAAAAACAAAAGATAAGAGATTACATTCATTTCAGGTACCTTTAAGTTGTTGTGCCTGCTCTGGTGTAAGCATAGCTGAGAAGCCTCTAAAGCTTTTGCTGTAATGGTGAAGTGCTGCTCGTTGTGCTCCATCAAAACTGAGAAATAAATCACTTTTAGTAATGTGCAGCTCTTATTTCTGAAATTCTATATTATTGCTAGGAACTTTTTATGAATGTCTCGTTTATATCCAACAGAAAAGTTGGGCAAGACCACTCAATTTGTATTAGCTCCATATAGCTCATGTTTTCAGTTAGTGCCTTGCCTTCCGGTAACTGAAGCAATCATTTTGTGATTGGCCCTAACCACCGATTCTGAATTGGGGTGAGAGTGTTCCCCCATGTACACTATGTAATGCTGCAAAATTGCAGAAAATTTGAAAATGTGTTAGCTACATAAACATATGCATTTAACAGTGCTGGCATTAAGGCAGAGCAAAAATCTGAAATAAACATATGCATGTAACAGTGCTGGAATTAGGATTGAGCAAAAATCTAAAAATCCGACTCCGCCTCTGACTCCGCTGTGGCTTCGCTAAGTCGGAGTCGAAATCGGAGTATTTTTAACCAAAAAAGTCGGAGTCAGAGGTGGCGATGTACCTCCACTCCGACTTGTTGTAGCTCTTTAGAGATCTCTAGTCCATACCTTTGTGTTAGTAGTGGTTGCATCTGAGAATGCAAATCTAATGAAGAAGAGAAAGAAAACTTCGACAAGTCTCATGACGAAAGAAGAACCCCAAAATGAACTTTATCCAAACAATATTGAAACAGCTGAAAAGTTGGTGTTTGTGCAAAAGAAAAGAGTCCCTTTTTATATTTGCTCAAATGTTTTATACTTAAGCATGATGTAATATTTAAGTGCCGGTTTGACGTGACATTAGGTTGAAATTTTCAAATCTAAGATACTAAGGTAAAAAATATGCATATTGTAGAAATTTTTTAGTTTTGACGGCTTCTATGCAAGTCTTTTGGCCGGCTAAGTATGACTCTTTCTTGAAGAGAAATGGTAGCTGCGTGAGTGTATAAGTAAAAAAAAAAAAAATTAATTTTACAAGACATATGATCCATACAGAAATGTGTCATCCATCGAGAATAAGCTTGCATTTGTTTATTAATAACCGGCTAAGATTGTATCAATCACATCATCTAGATTGGAAGAACAAGGACTAGTCAACGGGGCCCATTTCTTGACCCGTTCGTGTGTCCCACCCGTCTAAGTTTGCTACCCACCTCGAGAAGAAATTTACGTAAGAATAGTATTTTTCTTTTTTAAATGGTCAATCAATCCATAATTCTACTATGATCCATCTTTTTTGTCGCCATCAGTAGAGATGACATTAAATAATTACATGATTGAATAATTACATACCTTGCATAGTCCTTCCCCATTAATGATGTCATTGACTTCTTTCAATCAATAATTTACTGCATAATCAACAAAATGTGAGTATTGGATAATAATTAGATTATAAAATTAAAACATTAATTTAAACAGTAACATAGTCATATATATAGTTCATGATATCAATAGTTTTAGCAAAGTTATTTGTGATAAGTTCAATACAACTTCAACAAACACATCAGTTTAAAATTTGATCTCCTTGATAATTCTATTGTGATCTATCTTTTTTGTCAGTATCAATAGAGGATCTTGAAAAGTTGAATCATCCACTCTTTCACTGAAGCTTTTTTTGCAAGATTTTCTATATATTGCAAATGTTCCTACAAAATAAATTTTGATTAGCTTTGCATTATTAATAAAAACCTAAACAACTTAAATATTGAAATAGAATTAACAGAAATCTTAAAATAGAATGTTTTTAATTAAATTATTATGGATGTTATAAATAAAACTAAAACTGCCGTAACACACAAATATATAGAAATCAATTAAAATGATTTTTATTATAATTGCTTTTAATAGTTTTTTTTTTAATATAAATGTCAATATACTTATAGACAATGTAATAAATATCTCAAAATTACAAAATAGTATTTTTTAATTCCAAACTCAATTTATTAACAAAAAATATAAAAAGATATCTCGCCAGTATGATTCATAAGCTTAACTGCTGAACAACTCAATATTTTTTTTGCAATTTCACCGAACATAATAGCATCTAATTTTCCAGTACCATTGTCAAACTCAACATATGCTCAAACACTATAGATGTAATGAAAATATCATTCTAGGTTAGAATTGATAAAAATTATACATTAAATTTGTCATAATTTATAAAATTAATTTGAATCATACGTACCTTGGCTGTGAAATGTCTTGATTTTTATAATGGTAACAAATGAATAATTCATTATATTCAAAATTTTAAATTTGAAGGAAGGAACTATTTATTGGATACATTAATGATCTATCATTTACAAAGAAAAGAAAAGGGTTCTCGATTATTTTTTTCAGTGCTAGCTGCACCAAGCAATGTGGACCGTGGTAAATAATTAAACGTACAAGAAAAGTTCTATTTTGATCGACCAAGTTATTTTTTCTAAATTTAGCCGCATGTTACTTTAATAACCAGATAATGATATATATTACAAAAAAAATGAAAGTTTCATTAATTAAAAGGAGATAAATTGTAAATTTGATGATCATATCATCATCATATATGTTCAAAAATAATCACGGCTTGCAAAGCCATAAAGCTATGTATGTAGCTAGAGTTGCCACGTTTTTATATTACAATAGGTACTGTACAAAGGCCTGGGCACCTTCAGCCTTACTTGACAGTTGACACGACAGTCACAAGAAAAAAAAAATACTGTCTCAGGATTAGTCAAAATTAAAAGATAATTTTAATGAATAAAAAAGAAATTTAACTTTTAACTATTCTATTCACATAAATTTCTACATTAAAATAATTATTTTTTTATTATATTATAATAATAAAATAATATAAAATGAATTTGATTTTAATTATTCATATCAAATCTCTACATTAGATTATATATTTATTCATTATGTAGTAATGAATAATTAATAATTTTTAAAATATTTAATTTTTTTAATTATTAATTTATTTAATTTTACCATATTTTACTATTATACTTATTATATGTTAATTAATAATAATTTTTTTTATTAAATTAATATATCATTAAGTCAAATTAATATATTAATTGTGATAAAATATGTGATAGAAAAAAAGGGAGAGATAAATAATTAATAAAATATGTATTTGATGTATGTACAGTAGCTTTCAAATTTTGAAAAACTTTTGAAAGTCACTGTAGTTAAATTTCAAATATTTGGAATTTGACTAATCTAATGTGAGCATATTTTATTATTTAATAGTTAAATACTCATTAAATTTTACTTTTAACTAATATAATGAGAGTGCTCTAACAGAGCTTGTAAATAATGTGTAGGTGACGGAATAGTACATAGCTTACATACGTAACCCTATCACCGACAATTTCATTTTGGAACCAACGTTTCATAGTTTTTAATAAACAAACTGTGAACTAATCCTCAGCATTCATTTCCCTCTCTCTCACTCTCTCTCCTAAGAAGCACATTCCTTCTTCGTTCTCATGGTTTCCAGATTTCTCCATTCTCTCTCTTCATCTCTCCGTCTCACATCCACACTACCACGGCACACACAATGGTTTCGGCTTCCTCTCAGCCAATGATATTTTTATATTTTTCGATCGATTTTTTTTCTCACTCTCACTCTATTTCTGGTTCTCTTGAGAGCTCTGTCTTTGAGCTCCATGTTTTTGGTCCACCAACAAACACCAGAAAGAAAGATGAGATCCGTTGGGTGTCACAGTGTATGGGTAAAACTTTCTTCCTTGTTTGTTTAAAGTTCAACAGATCTACACCTTTTAATCTATATGTCTATTCTGTCATGAACTTGTGTAAATATCTTTTACATGCAAATATTAGACCTGAAAGTATCAAATACTTAAAAACATCTAAAATATAAATATTGGGTTGTATATATTGTATTTTTTTCTTGGTTTGTGCCAAAAATATTTCTGCCAAACTTTGGTGAGTAATCTGTTTAGGCCTAATAATGTAATTTCTACTTTCTTTGTGATACATATGCCTATCCTCTTATCAATTTATGTAATTATTTTTTACATTTAATTATTGGGTCTCAAAAAATTAAAGTCTAAATTTTTTTGAACTTTAAAAAAATTTGTCTCCAAGAAACAATAAAAATGTATTATCTTTTAGATGTGAATATTGGATTTGAAGATATGAAAATTGGAACTTCTTGATTACTAATNGGTGTAATTTATAATAGGAGTGTAATTTAGAATTACTTCAAAATTAGTACTTTCCTTCTTTAGGAAAAAATTAAATTAAATGAATTATGGAGGTTGATGTTGGGTGGATACGTACAAACTTCGATCTATTAATTTCATCAGTTACATGATGCATGGGTGGATTTTGAGTCACATACGGGACAGAAGTAAACAAAAATTGTAAAAAAAAAAATGCTGCATGAATATCATTATTTTTATTTTACTTTGGACTAGTCTAGCATTTCCTCTAGCCAAAGTACGTCGTTGATCATTGAGTTACTTGCAACTCTTCTTTTCAAGGTGAGTTGCTGATCACTTGGGGATCAGCTAATAGCTAGGGAGAGATTGAAGAACAGCAATATCGAGTGACTTTACGAGGGTTTCAACATGGCCAAAGCATGCACTTCTTGTTCCTAAGTCTAAGAAGGGGAGTTAATTAGTCTTCTTCAGTTTCTTGCAAATGAATATATATATATATATATATGTACATATATATATATATAATATGGAGAAGATAATTTCATGCCATGCTTCCTTGATAATGCCCATGCTCAAAATTAAGTTAGCTCACATTTCCAAAACTCTTTTTGGAATTTAAAACTCAATGCGAAAGCCTTTTTTGAGTATCTTTATAACTCTTTAATGGAAAATCCAAGTCACATTGTCTAAATTCCGAAAGTACTAGTCAATGATATATTTGAAATTTCATTGAAACATTATAAAAAGTAAAAACTTATCATTCTCATATAATGTGAGACTTCGTACACCACATACCTTTGTCAGAATGGGATATCATAATCTCTCCCCTTATATTCCTAACGTTCTTGTCGGATCAGTTTATTGTAGGTAGCATAATTCAAGTCTCACATTTCTCGTTGAGATAGGTTTTGATACTATTTATAATGTCCCAATAAAAGACACAAGCCGCATGACCTATATTAAAAAATGACTAGTCAATTATACAATTAGAGCCATTGTTGAACATTATAAATTGCAAAAACTTATAATTCTCAAGCAACGTAAAATTCTATACATCATCCTACTCTTATTACTTATCAGAATTGAGTATCACAATCTTAATTATCTAGTAACTCAATGCAAGATTAACATGACATATATTGACAAATTAGCCAAGCTGACTCTTAATTTGCGCATAGAAAATCCGACTACTTACCTGACAAAAGCTTGGACTAGTTTTGCAAACTACAAACTTAATCCAGTAACAGCTCTTCTACGTACAACCGCTGTGGGGACCCGTGATGCAATTGGCTAATGACACGTCAGAGGATATATTAAAAAAAATGAAGAAGAAAAAAATGGACGAAAGTAAATAGACGAAAGAAGAAAAATGGATGCCCAAACTTTGTGAGAAAAAGCAGAGCAGAGGGTCGTCTTCTACAACTCAAATTTGTGGTTGTCTTCGTGGGTAGGAAAAAAAGTAGAGATTGCTTGTTCATCTTTGATCTCAGATATGCCAGATCAAAAAATAAAGAGTGATACTTCCATATCAAAATGGATTAACAAAATTTGGACAGTTGTGCGAGTCGTCATGGGTAGGAGAAATTTGAACAGCTACAGATTTTATTTCCAGGATGCATCCCGTCTAGATCTATGAAATAAATGTCTCATTTTTCTTTTGGTTGATGATGTCTTTGGTATTTTTATAGAGAAAGTCATTGATGGGTTCGATGCATCATTTCCAATAATTTTCTGCAAATCCAAGGTTCATTGAAAAGGGGCCAATCTGATCACACCAGTTTGGATTATGTTGTCGAGAAGATTGCACCATGTTGTACCATGAAATCCCATGAATTTCTGAACCATTTCCCATGATCAATTGATTTTTGTAGGTTTTTAGAATATAGATTTGTAAGGTGATGTCTTTGGTATTTTTTTTGAGTTAGTGATGTGTTTGGTTTTGAGCTGTGTATTATAAAAAGCGACCTGATTCGCTACTTTGCAAAGTGTGTTGCAGAGGGTTGCCCATGGCACATCCGTGCAGCTGAGCTTCCCAATGCCCCACATTCACGATATGGTGGGCTTTCTATACTTTTCCACCTTTCCTTTGGAAACTTGTGTGATGTTACTGTGAAGAAAAATAGGATGAAGAAGAAAGAAATGAGGTAATAGGAAGACGAAGAAGAGACGATGTGTTTTGACAAATAGAATGAAACAGTGCCGTTTCAATTATGCCACGTGGGATGCGGTTTCCCTAGCCGGTTACAAATAGCATTTTACATCCAATAAATGGGAAAAGTGTGTAGACAAAGCAGTAGATGTTTGAATGGTATTTCTCTGGGATTTGAAGACCATCTCGATCAGTTTTCGACAAGAACTCTTGCATATAAATGCATGAAGTCTCACTTCTTGGATCGATCCAATACGATTTTGAAGACCATAAAGTACGCCGACCCTAGTTTTTCTTAGAGAGAGAGACTCCCCATTCTCTCTAGAAACCCCCTCATCTCTCCTTCGGTGCAGGGGGAAGAGTTTAAACTCCTCCCTCCCTTACTCATCTCTCCCTCCTCTCATCTCTAGTTTTCTTCTTTTCTTTTTCATTTTTGGATATTTCTCAGGACTAAGTATGGAGGAAGGCCGATCTGCTACTCTCCAGCATTTGGCAACCACCATGCGCCCCACCACAGGCTTCCTAAGGTGCCGATCCTTCAGTTGGGCAAAAAGTTTCTCCGAACGGTGCGGCGCGTGAGCTACATGTGCGACCCAAAGAGAGTGTGTGTACTCCACACGCCATCACTCAGGGTGCCCTTCTGTCGCCACGTGCGGCCTTTCTAGGTTAGGACCATTGGCTACTCCAGACCTGACCGTCCGCCATACCCCATGGTGGCGTGTGGCTCTCACACACCATCACAACCGCTGTTTGTGTTGTCTTTTTCCTCCAATGTTGAAAATGCAGATTTATATTTTTTCAAGATGTAATCCATTATTTTTTCATGTTTTTTAATTCCTATTATGTCTTTTATTTTTGTAGAAAAAAAAAGACACAGTCTCTTGAGTGTTCATCCGTAGAGTGTGTTCTCAACTACATCTTAAACGGTGTGTGGGGTTTGGTTTACTACTCTACTCCGTCTGAGGTTTGATTAACTCTGTCTTGGGTAGAGTAGTGTTGTCTCTCAAATTTTAGATCTGTAGAGGTTTGCAACATTGAACTAGACTATGCCAGTCACGAGTGTGTACTGGGAAGCTTTTAATGTTGTAATTGACTCAGGGCCGACTCAATGGTAAGGTCATTTAAGCCTAATTTTAAGTTGTAAAATCTGCATTGAAACCTTATTTTAAGTTGTTGTTGTAAATATAAATTCACAAATTGTATTTAAATATTTTAAATAAAATCTCATTTTATTGTAAAGTTTGAAAATATTCTATATAATAATTTATATTTTATTGTATAAAATAATTTATATTTTATTGTATTATAATTACTAATGACTCACTTAAATCTCGCCTTAGACCTTAATTTGTATTGAGTCATCCTTGAGTTGACTTGTAATATATGTTTTAAGTTTAGTTTGTAATGTTCGTTATTAATGAATATAATATATTTTTTTAGAGAAATGATTTGTACAAGTTCTAAATAGATAAATCACATATAAGTTTTTGTAAAAAAGTAGATCACATTTTAAAAAGTGTAAAAAAAACTATTATTTACTAGTGAGATTTATTTTTTTATAAAAAATTTATATGAGACTTATCTATTTAAAATTTTTATATAATATTATTTATTATTTTTTTTTAAAAATATAAAAATAAAAAATAATTGGCGGGAACGTTATGTATGTGATATCTAGGTAGCGGTGGACCCCTCTTGCAAAGATCACCCATAAAAAGCTGCACCATACCCATCGGTCAAAAGGCAAATATCTGACATTTACCACATGACTCAGGTAATGGTCAGCTACCTTCCCACCTCCTTCATACTTTATTGGGACATGTCAGAGCACGCATCCTAAAACGAAAAGACTGTCGAATTAGCAAGAGAGGGAGAGAATGTTCGGTGTTTTTTTTTTTTTTTTAAGAAAGATTTTCGGTGTTTTTAAGAGTAGGTTTGGAGGGTGAGATGGAAATTTTATTTTTTATTTTAAAATTTAAAATATTGAATTTTAATATTATTATTATTTTAAAATTTAAAAAATATGAATTGAGATTTGAAAAAGTTGAATTATTTATTATATTTTATATAAAAATTTAAAAAAAAATATAATGATGAGATGAGATGAGAATTTTGTGTCTCATCTCAACCTCCAAACCTGCTATTAAAGTTAGCTCAAGAGCATTTCTCTCATATGTATAAGGTGATCAGTACTAGTCTCTTCTACAATCGATCTGAGACATTTTTATAGAGCAATGCCAATTAATTAGTTTCTCTCGCAGACTGTTGAGTTTAAGATATATTGGTATTGAGTGGTTATAGATCTCTCACAATTCTAAATGTTAGTTTACGAGATGAAATTTTCTTACAATTGATGTGGAATAATTTCAACAGAAAACTCGTAGGTAGATGATCGGAAATCTCTTCTTTATACTTAATTAATTTTTTTTAATAGTTGAATTATTCGATATATGTAGTTTCCAATCGGTCATATCTGGGGGAGATTCATTCCTATGTGTTTAAGGATGCCGTGATGCTTCGTCCGTGGAACCAAAAAAAAAAAAAAAATTTTTTTTTTTTTATATTTTTTAAATAATTTTTATTTTATCTCGATAACCTCCAATAAACTCCAACACATTATATTTATTTTTATTTTCACATTCTAATAATTTATAAGATAATAATCTCATATATAGAGATGGTAAAATCTTATATGAAGAAAAATATCATATCTATAATATAATAATCTCATATATAGAGATGGTAAAATCTTATATGAAGAAAAATATCATATCTATAATATAATAATCTCATATATAGAGATGGTAAAATCTTATATGAAGAAAAATATCATATCTATAATATAATAATCTCATATATATAGATGGTAAAATCTTATATGAATAAAAATATCATATCTATAATATAATAATATCAAAAATACTCTTAGACTTGCTATAGTTCTTTTTACATTTGAAAAGAAGAATGAATTTACTGTAACTTATAGTTTGGATGAAAACAATTTAACTAATTTAATATAGAGTAAATATAGATAATATTTGTTAATAATAATTTAAAACTTGAAGTCTATATTAAAAAATTTTATCCAATACTAATGCTATGAAGACATGTAAATTTGTAGATTTATTTTTATTTCTATGGAATTTGTTACGCGTAATAGTGGTCAAGTTCTGATCATGTGTCGGCTTCAAGCTGGTCCTTCTCACGTACAGGCTGGAAAATGCATATAATAATGGAAAAAGTCTTATTGCAATCGATTTCATGTACTAAATTGTGAATTAATATTAAATATAAGACATTTATTTAATAAAATAATACGCATTAAAAACAAAAATAATTTTTATAAGACATAAGATATTATTATTCTATAAAAAAATTATTATTTTTATAATAAAAAAATTATATAAGTCTTAATATGCAATTTAATACATCAAACTATTAGTACCTAGCAAGTTCCATGATGTTGTAAATCATGGTTAGGCAGGCAGTCCACATCCAGAACAGGGTCGAGCGAAATGTAGGTAGGTAGGAAATGAAAAAAATAATGTAAAAAAAAAAAAAAAAAAAAAAANTCTTCTTCAAAGTCGGGTACAAGATTACACTTTCTCTATTTTATTGACGTGATAAAATTTAATTTGTAAGAGATTTTAATTTTAATTTTTTTTAAAGTTCAGTTTTGTAATATCAATAAAATGGATGGTATATTTTATATACCGATTTTTAAATAAATTATTTATTTATTTATTTATTTATTTATTTCAGTTTATCTGCATACTACCAACTATAAGGGCATCTAAAAATGGAAGACTTTTTTAATACGCTGTTAGGCCTTACAAGTATTGGGCTAAGTGATTACCAAAATTCAAACAGAGTACGAAGTCGGTCCATTAGTCAGATTGATGTGTCTATGAAATAGGTATCGTCTTTGTTTTTTTTTTTTTTTTAAGGCTCCAGAGGTACGATCAAACCACTTGGACATGACCAATCATGCCAGGTTGTAGATTTTGTAAGATTATTGACATTAATTTCATTAAAATTTTAATTAAATATAAAATATGATGAATTTTATTAAAATAGAATTATATTGAATTAATCAAAGAGATAAATATGAAACTTTGAGTTACAGTAAATAGATGAGTTTCTATAAATTTGAAAGGTTACTATTCACTCATCAAATCTATTTTTTATTCACTTTTAATCTCTAAAGATATTTTTTATTCACGTTTAATCTCCAACCATCTTGTAATAATAATATAAAAATCAAATTAAATTATTAATTAACATATGATTAGTGTAATTGTAAAATATGAAAAAAAATAAAAATATTTTTATTAAAAAAATAATATTATATTATTATTTTGATGAATTCAATGATTAATTCAATATGAGGTTATGGTTAAGGAGGTTTTAGATTTATAGAAATCATGTAATTTTCATCAAATTTTAAAGATAATTTTAATGAAGCCAATGTCAATGCTCTAATATATGTTCTTTAGTTTTTTTCTTTTTAATGCTATTCTTCAAGCTTAATTTTCTCATTCTACCTATTAATTATTATGTTGCATTGTACGTGATTTTTCATTTGGAAAGTTAAATACATTTAAAATGTGAAATATCAGCCAATATAATTAAGGACAAAACAAAAAATAAGAGTAACGTTATACTTTTTTTTAAAGTATATATATTACTTTTTAACATCGGTGTCTGACTCTCAACCAATCAAATATTTATCATGATATAATAAATATATATATATATATATATATATATATATACTAGGCGGAAACAACGTGCAAAGCACGTTTGCCTAGTTTTATGATATGGTTATTTGTAAAAAAGCAACGATCTGATGAAATACCTCCTTTCACGGGTAATGTCCCAAATCAATTGGGTTCTACATATATTTGCTTGAATTTTTGTATGGTATATTTTGTGTTTTTAATTCAAATGCTCAAATTTGCCAATTCATTATTTATTTTGTTTTTATGGTGCAAATAGGTATGGAATCTGCACGAGAATGGCAAGCATTTGGACTTGGTTGATGATACCTTAGACCCAAATGATTATACAGCAGAAGAAGTGAAAAACATAATAGAGATAGCTCTGATGTGCACTTAGTCATCGGCTACAGAGAGGCCCTTAATGTCTGAAATAGTTATTTTACTGAAAAGCAAGGGGTCAACGGAGCACCCGCCACCAGCTAAGCCAGCCTTCGTTGATTCTGATAAGAAAATCCGGGGAGACACATCCACTTCAACCGCATCCTCCAAGTCTAATGCCACCACCTCTCTCTCAGTTCTCAGGTCACTAATGTATATGGCTGTCTGAAATACTCAAGTGCAACTTCTATGTTTAAACTTTATTAGTATTCCTTGTTTACAGTATATATATATATATATATATATATATATATATATATATATATATATATATAAACTCTTGTGTGCGTTGGACATGGCCCTGTGAAAATAAAGAGTTCCAAACTGATGGAATTATTACGTATATATACATATCTATAAAAATTTAAAATGTTCATTACATCAAACCATTTAATATAAACATGCCAATTCTTACAGGGCAAAACTGAATCAAGAGATTTACGAATAGAAGAAAACCACGATTTTGGCACCAACTAACTAAAAATATATTCTTGAGAGAGAGAGAAAAAATGTTATCCCCAGTTCCCACAAGACTTACAAAATTAGCTCCAAAGAATGGAAGTTCATAAAAAGATTACTTTGAATGTAAACGGTGGAACATTTTACAATGAAACAAACATGTCTCTCATAGTCTCATTACTTTCAGCAGAACTACCTTCACTTTGGCACAAGTTTAGTCTACAACCTAAGAAATCAAAAGGCTGAAATAAACCTTTGAATCTTTTGCTAGCTCTTTCTCTTCTGGTCCATCTAAATCACCAATATTGTCATGAAATTCCTGTGAGCCACAAAGGCATGCCAGCATCATTAGACAGGAGTGCCAAACACAATCAAGGTGGGAGAAACATGCATTTGCAGTGACATACAAACAAAACATTTCTTACGTATATTTCACTCTAAGAATTTATATTTTTCCATGACTTACAAACAATTCAAATCTTCCAAAAAAACCGACAGCTCGGTATGATTTCAACACAAACAAAGCACGTTTATCAAATGCAAGACTCCATAAACAAGTTTCCTTTAAACAGACTCTGTAAATCAAAGTGCAGAATTCTTATAATTCTTGTCATCTTTGCAATTTACGATTTCAACATAGAGAAACAACACAAGCATATAAAATTCAGACTTAACACTCCTCGTATAACAAAATATAATATAATTAATTAGTGAACAGTATACACATTGGCAAAAAATTGATGCTGCAACTTGAATTTAGCATGCCACTTTAAAGTCTTGATTCTGGTTCAAATTTTGTCACATCATAAAACAGAAAGTCACATCTACCAAACCTGAACATTTATTTCCCAGTCACAGGAAACAATCCTACCTTACATGGACGTTGATACACCAGCACGTTTCAGTGGCAGGGTTGTGTCTAGAGTTAGGGTCCATCTGCCCTCCAAATGCTTGGGTGCAGGAAAAGGCCAAATTTCAAACTTTTCCGAGTTACTTTTATGTCTAGAGTTTCTTTTAAGTTCATTTTAAAATCCCACTAACAATAAACGAATAACTTATACACTGGGTGCTACTCAGACGAGCAATTAGTTTATGGACAATTATGCTTAAATAGAAAATTAAGAACATTTTCCCCTGGCAATGAATGTGAATACACAGTTTAAGCAAAATTTAATTCCAACAAATAGAGAAATCGTTTCCCATCAGAATTTTTCTCTTCATAAGCAAGCCCATATCAAAACACTCATCCACAAGAAATCAATTGCTGGGGACTGGAAAGATTACCGTAAGTGTGGGATGATTGAAATAGGAACGACGATGCGACAACATGGGGTTAGCCGAGATGGAAATTGGCGGTGGCGATTAACATGGCACTGTCGAGCTTCGGCCACCCATCCACTGTTCGAAACTCTTCCTCAGTCGCCCGATCTTCTTCTGCCACCCATCCTCCGTGCGAGCTTCGACAACCTACAAAAATTCTTCATTAGAGAACATTACACCCAGATTTAAAAAAGAAAAAAATCAACCCCTCCGATTTGAGTAGGAAGATTTCTAAGATTTCAAAATTTCTACAAAACACTAAAACACTATATATACATGAAAGCCAAACAAGAACACCCTCTGTGCACTGCATTACTGCTTCTTCTATCATTCATTTGTATTTCCCTTAGCCCAGATTACATCACAAGGTGCAGACTATTAAAGAATGAGTATTGACAAATTTTGGATGATGAAATCCTCAAAAGCTTTATGAAACTCATAGATTAACCACTTGCATGAATTGTCATGAGATGTGGCAAACAGAAAATAATAAAAAATAAAAAATAAAACACCTTTAAGAAGCGAGAACAATTTTTGGGAATTGAGTTGTCTTTGCCTTTTGCTTTTAAATGCTTTCAGTATGCACTCAACATCAAATATGTCCACAACTTCAACACCCTAGAAGCCAAATTGCAAATAAATAATCATTGCACTTATGAAGGTACAAAAAGGCATGTCGGCAGCAACATGATAATCTTAAAAGTAACTACAGAGAACGCTTACACTTTGGGAAGCATAAAGAGTAACAAGGCCGATAGGAACGAAGATGGTACCCATCAATAGAAATATAGAAATGGCCTGCATAAGAGATTCTCAACACCATAAACACACAAATTAGGATGAATAATAGATTATGAAAGTCAAAAGCAAATAGTAGCACTTGGGAAGTTACACAAGCTGGTGTTGTACTAGTTTACAAGCTGGGAGCTTCTGCTGTGCAAACTAATAGAAAGCTGCAAAAATATCATGTTGGGACTTGTTATAAATTAACCTAGACTAAATTAAGAGCGAATATGTTTATTAAAAAAATAATTGATAGTGTGCTAATGGGGTTTTTTATCAGAACATCACCTCTAAATTCCAAAAGCAATTAATAATATAAATTGGCAAAATAACCTCAACTAATTATAGATTTTTTTTGTTCCCTATAAATTATAATTCACTTTCCTAAAACACTGGCCTCCACCCCTTCCCTTGCTGACCAAAACTGAAAGTTACATGCACAAAAGACTCGTAATCAAAAACTCAATCTCATCCCAAATGGCCAACAAAATACATCCAGTTGGCACCCCATAAGAACGAACAAGAAATTTCACATCCAAGCAACTGGCAAACACAACCAAAAATAGTCCATAGCAATNACCAAGAAACCAAAACTTTCACCTCGAGAGGGTTTAAAACTAAAAAATTCCCTTCAAGAGAGATCAAAACATCTTTAGGTTGCTTGTGCTAGTCTCTGAGCATCTAGTCTGCTTACAAAAACCAAAAAAACAAAACATTGAGACAAGCTATGAGAATCGGAAGCTCTAGGGGAAGAATGAGAGAGAGGGAAGAACCACAATGTGAAAAATTGAAAGCCTTTGAGCAAATTCCTATGGAGTAGGCTGCTGTAAACAAAAAAAAAAAAAAAAAAACTTCAGATCTCAAAGAATCATACATTCAGATTTAAAGAAGCAAAAANTTCCAGAACAACCTTGTTCTTCGTTGGATGAGGCCGAAAACCTGAAAAAAACAAAAAAAACAAACGAAACTACCTGAGACTAAGGGCCGGCGAGGAGAGGGAGGAGAGGAAGAGGAAGAAGAAGGCGAAGCCGAGCCAGTTTTAAGAGAGAGATGGTCTGGGTTTGAGAGAGCGATTTTCGAATGGGACAAAAAGAACACAAATTGCTTTTAACGTGGACTTAACGCCGTTTGATAGACACTTAACGGAAAACAAGAATTTCCATCTAAAGCCGTTTCATAGCCATTTATTATATATAAAGATATATATCATGCTATGACATATGTTGTATATAAAATGAATTAAGGTCCAGTCCATTGGAAGTCCATTATCAAGAATACAAGGAAGAGATAAATTCAAAAGAAGTTTAATGAGATATCAAAATGTAAAAATGATATAATGATATAAAGCAAGTAAGACTCTGCCATTACTCTTAAGTCTAAAGAATGAAGAATACCTTCATAAAAGGAAGGGATCTCTATAGATCTACATACGTCTCTACACTCTCTTCATATCCTCTCTTTCCAGATTTCTATAGAGAGGCAGTATCTTCTTCAACCTCTCCTTAACCCCACTTTCTCTATTGGGAGGCCATGCACGAGAGATTATAAAATTATCAAATATAGTGGATTCAACCTCAAACGACCTATGTACATAGGCTTTTATGTCAAATTCCGTAAATTTTTATATTTTTATCTCTATTTATATTTAAATATATGCTTTATTTATTATTTACTTCATAAATAAGCATCCGAACACCTTATTAATGCCCAAGTCACAATCATGAGCGATTCGAAAAAATTGCATCAATTAACAATACAGAATTTTTACAACTTTTATGATTAGCTCTACCATATTTTCACCCAGACTTTGCCTAAAAGTTATTCATATGATTAATATAAAGCAGTTAAGAAGGGTTGGCAATTTAATGTCTATTTTAGAACCGAAATTCCTATGCACACAGTACTCGATCTTTAGCATCTTCATTTTAAAGTGTTGAAAGCTGATCGGCTAGATATATAACTACAATATCCCCCACCCCATGCATGAGCTACAACTTCTTCAAAATCTTAAAATTAGTTATGAGGATTATTGCGCGATTAGTTAAAATTAAAACCAGGCTATGACTCTAATTTGCGTGAGATCATCAATTGATCATGTTGTTATATATTCATATATAGCTATACAAACTAATGAATTTGTCTTTCGAAGAGTAATTTGGTCCTATATATATGGAAATGCATGATTTCATGGTCACAAATTAATTTTTTGGGTAATAAAATCATATAAGCTACATTAATCTAATGATTCTGCCATAAAAAAAAAAAAAATGCTGTAAACTAGGCTCGCATGATAGTACAGGCAGACAAGCTTTTTTTTTTGTTCGTTCTTTATTTCTGGGATCAATTATTAACCTATATATGAAGTTGTGCAGAAAACAATTAGGGTCAGGTCCTTAACGATATGGACCTCCAATGATAAAATTAGGCAGCCTAGCTAGCTAATGTTGTAGTACTTTCATTCAAGTTTCACATTTATTTAATCAATTATACATATATGTTCGCATATAATATACGACCGTGTTTTAACATATATAATATATAGCTAGCTAGCCCCATGCTGCAGCATGCATGCACAGATCAGCCAAGCTCATGTGAACCAGAATGGTGCTAATTAATTATGATAACTCGAAAAATAAAAAAAGCTGAACATAATATTGATGATCTTTTCGGAGTTCGGGTCAAGCTGGATGAAGGAATTTATTTATTATTATTATTAATTTTTGGGTGGTTGTTTGGTATAATTGGGTGGTTGGGTGGGGGTGTTAAATGAATAGTACTGTCTATATTATATGTTTGTCCAGCCTTCACATGGCCATGGTGTACTCGAACCGACTGAATCGCTTTACCGACGTACGGTTCTTTCGTGAGTCTACTTAATTTTTTCAGTCTTTGAATAATGCACGTTCTTGTTTTTTTCCTTTATATATATAAGCTAGGGAAATGATATTATTTATATGTTAATAAAACACAATGGTTACAGTGAGAGGAATTAAGTACTTCTCGTTACGTACATTCAAAATAATTGAGATTACAAAGAAAAAAAATATTTATGACGAATTATTTACGATAAGAATATATTTATTTTGATAAGAAATTATTATTTTTGTAACATATAACTGATTACAAATAAACGTTTTCGTGAATTAAATGTTGGGTTGCATGTGAAGGCTGGATAGTGAATAGGAAATCGAGAAGCAAAGAGTTCGCTAGACTGTCGTTCGACCTAGAGCTCGAGAGAAGCTCAACCCGTGAGTTCACTCAAGTCTCACGCGAAATCGAACTCAAGCGAGATAAAAATCCTAGTGTTCGCTTGAGCTGCGCTCGACATACCGCTCGAGCCAATATTAATTGGATGTTTGTTCGAGGTGCGCTTGACACACTACTCGAGCAAAGGACCCAATTTTTACCAAATTAGGATTTCTAGGGCCGTTTCTATTTGTATGTCATATTTTGACTTTATTGTATACGATTTTAATAGTTTTCAGTGAGAACAAAAGAGACAAAGTATGAGTGCATATTGTGTGAGAGAAAAAGTCTTGGAGAGTATGAGTTGAGATTGAATGATTGTAATCTCCTTTGATTAATAAAATTTTTGTAGCTCTATGAACGTAAATATGTTGCCGAACTACATAAATTGTGTATGTCGTGTGATTGCTTGATCATTGCTCTAATTTGTTTGCTATCATTGGTGCGTGGGTTTTTTGCACAACATAAAGGGTTTTGAAGAGTTAAGGTCCAAGTTAAGGCAAACAACTCGTGCCATGACTAGCTTGATTGTGGTTTCTTGCATTAATAAACTATCGAGATTTGGTGGAGTTGACGGAAAATGAACTGACTAAATGTAACCTAGCTAGCTCGTTCATCCCCAAATGTCTACACATGGTGCATGCATGGATGCAATGTAGGCTTGGTCATCGCAATGGTCTCATCGAGGGGCCGGACTAAAATTCCGAGCGTCAACATGCCAAAGATGGAGTAGTACTAGAGCAAAGATCAAAAGGCTAGGTATGTACTGCCTGCGCTGTCAAATGAGGTTGCACGTACGCGATCGATCGAGAACCAAGAGCACCAGCAACAACGTCGGCTGATCTATATATATCTTAACATTTTACATGCTAATAATAGGTTCATGTATCGTAACTTGTATACATGATGAGGCCGCCATAGATCATGATCATGAGTATATATATTGAAAATGTTGCTATATACGAAACATTGTTTGTGTACGTAATAGTAGTACTATACGTATGATTAGATAAAATGAGAAATTAAACGCATTGATTTGATGATTGAAATCGATCGTTTTGGTGTAAACATGTATAGATCGAGACTCAACCATGACTTAATTGTAGACCGGCCCACCTTACCAAATTATTGGTAAGATTTAATTAAAACCTTATCAGCGAGTATATATGCATGAGTCATATCATTAATTTGGTGGCAACAATTAATATAAGTGGCCGAGAGATCCGCTCATGTGCTCTCTCAAGTCTTGTTTGTTTACACAGTTTAAATAAGATGAGATAAGATGTTTTATTGAAAATTGAAAAACATATTATTATAATATTATTTATTTATATTATTTTAATATTAAAATTAAAAAAAAATAAATTATTTATTATATTGTATGTGAGAATTTAAAAAAATTATAATCATTATATAAGATAAAATGAGATAATTTGATTTTTAATAACTAATCCATCCCTAATTACTGTCTTTATCGAGATCTGCATGACAAGAACCCAGTGCCTACTTGATGAGAATTTAATACACTTGAAAAGCTAGCTATCCCAGTGTTTCAACGTGCATTAATATCTTCATCTACCGAGCACATGGAATCAATCACCATATATAATTTCTCTTGAAAATTTCATACATGAACCATATATATATATACATATATAGATATATATATGTATATATATATATAGATATATATATATATATATAGAGATATATATATATATATGTATATCTATATATATATATATATAGAGATATATATATATATATGTATATCTATATATATATATATATAGAGATATATATATATATATGTATATCTATATATATATATACATATATATATATATATTCCTTGATATGTAGCACACTACAATATTAGAAATGTTTTTTGGACGAAATATTTTTTTCGTTCAAAAAAACTAGTTTCGTTACAAAAAATATATTATTTTTGGTGTAGTTGGCATTTGTTTGCCAGAGAAAAAAACCTGTCGGACTACAAATTATATATATATATATAGTTCGACAACAAGTTTAGTTAAATATTAAGGAAAGTAGTGATCATATTCTAATTTGAGTCGATCGTACGGAGATACATGTTTTATTTCCTGTAATTAGTGCCTGCTGATCTAAAAATGAACTCGATCTATTATATCCTAATTTGAGGCATTAGTTTGACATATTTTGTCTGCTGTATAAATGCATCAATAACAAGCTTCTATATATATCTTGCATGCAATGTTTAGTTTAAGTTATTCAACTAATCACGATCATTTAGAGCAATGTAGGGCTTGATATAAGTATTAATTATATAATATCCTGGCCTGGACTATTAATTCTAGCTGCTACTCATGACTACTGTGTTTATCATGACGCATGGTGCGTGATCCTCATAACAAGATGATGACTTTAATAATCTGGTCTAGATTTAGCTAGCAAACTTTGGCTCCATCATGCTCGAGGACTACGTCGTACATGCATGCATGCTCATCCGACTGTCCATATCATTTCCCGTGTGACATGTAATCTAGCTAACTATCTTCGGTGCACTTCTAATTTGGTGCAGTAGCACGTACCGTACCGTCTCCCCGTCTGTGCCAGCTTGAGAGTCACAGCGCTCAAGATTACGCAACAGTACACACGCGCATGACACACACACACGCACACACGCACACACATGATCATGAGCATAATTCTAAGATAATTTTTAACCAATATAGAGATGCAAAGATTCTCAGATGAAAATGTGTGCTGCGTATGAATAAGGTAGTACTAGTAACTATCTTTTTCTTATGCATTTGCATGTGGTAAATAACCACCTAGCTAGAATGGAAAATGGTGATGTAAACCATACCTGATCTTCAACCAAAGGAGAAAACCAGATCCAAGTTTCAGCATACTTTTGATTAGACTTGAGAGTTCATGCACGTACGCACTAGCTAGATAGGTAGTAGGAAGAGCCTAAAGATGGAAGCTCTAGTCATGTGGGCAGCAAGTGGATGCATGTGAGAGTTGCGCGCGCCTATAGATTTGCATGTCGTTAGGGTTTTCTTTATGTGAATGGCAGTGGGAAGAGTGGTTTAGCTGTAAAAGATAAATGCACCAAAAGCGTGGTGGTAATTGTAGGGGGTGAATTCGTGCATTTATGTAGCGATCGGTTAGTGGTTGAGACCCATTAAATGCAAAGGCAATGGGTTCCATCTAGTATAAAAATCCTCGTGCCAGTAAAGCTATCATCAAGAGCTAGGGAGTTCAAACTTCTCCTAAATACATTTGAGATGGGTCGTGGCACTAGGAGATCAGTTGCTCTGTTATGCTTACTCTGTCTTCATGTTCTTACAGTGAGTGTGATTGCTAGGGATGTAGTGAGTGTGGGTAAGAATGAGAAAGAAAAGTTTCTAAACGTTGGGGATGGAGGCGGATTTGGAGTTGGAGGTGGAGGTGGAGGTGGAGGTGGAGGAGGTGGTGGTGGTGGTGGTGGATTTGGAGGTGGGTATGGGGGAGGAGCTGGAGGTGGAGGTGGTGTTGGTGGTGGCTTTGGCAAGGGTGGCGGCATTGGTGGTGGGATTGGTAAGGGAGGTGGAGTGGGAGGTGGCGCTGGTGGTGGCTTTGGTAAAGGTGGTGGCATTGGGGGTGGAATAGGCAAGGGTGGTGGCTTTGGAGGTGGAGTTGGTGGTGGCATTGGTAAGGGTGGTGGTATTGGGGGTGGAATAGGCAAGGGTGGTGGCTTTGGAGGTGGAGTTGGGGGAGGTCATGGTGGAGGGTTTGGAAAAGGTGGGGGAGTCGGCGGAGGAGTTGGTGGTGGCATTGGCAAGGGTGGTGGTATTGGTGGAGGAATAGGCAAGGGTGGTGGCTTTGGAGGTGGAGTTGGGGGGGGTCATGGTGGAGGGTTTGGAAAAGGTGGGGGAGTTGGCGGAGGAGCTGGTGGTGGAATAGGTAAGGGTGGTGGCATTGGTGGTGGTCATGGTTTTGGAAAAGGTGGGGGTATTGGTGGAGGTGCTGGTGGTGGATTTGGTAAAGGTGGAGGCATTGGCAAGGGTGGTGGACATGGAGGAGGTGTTGGTGGCGGAATTGGTGGAGGTCATGGTGGAGGGTTTGGAAAAGGTGGAGGTGTTGGTGGCGGAATTGGTGGAGGTCATGGTGGCGGGTATGGAAAAGGTGGGGGAGTTGGCGGAGGAGCTGGAGGTGGCATTGGTAAGGGTGGTGGTATTGGGGGTGGAATAGGCAAGGGTGGTGGCTTTGGAGGTGGAGTTGGTGGTGGTCACGGTGGAGGTTTTGGGAAAGGTGGGGGAGTTGGTGGTGGAATAGGCAAGGGTGGTGGCATTGGGGGGGGAATAGGTAAGGGTGGCGGGGTCGGTGGTGGCATTGGTAAAGGAGGTGGGGGAGGCCTTGGTGGAGGCAGTGGGAAGGGTGGTGGCATTGGTGGTGGTGGCGGCGTTGGAAAAGGTGGTGGCATTGGAGGTGGGTTTGGTAAAGGGGGTGGATTTGGTGGCGGCATTGGAGGTGGATCTGGTGGGGGGATTGGAGGGGGATTTGGCAAAGGTGGAGGAATAGGGGGAGGTTCAGGAGGTGGGTTTGGAGGTGGATATGGTGGAGGTGGAGGAGCAGGTGGAGGTGGTGGATTTGGCGGTGGAGGCGGCTTTGGTGGAGGAGGCGGTGGTGGGATTGGACACCACTAATTAAGCATCAGATTGTGCGGATCTATTATTAATAAGTAATGAATGTAATAATCATGTGTCCTGGATTTCTTATTTTGTTGAAGAGTTTTTAGTTATGTTAGTTGCATCTCTTGCCAGTGAAGACAAGCATGCATGCCTACTCAGTCTGTTGTAAGTTATTTCTACTTAAAATGTAAAATATAAATTGAAAAATAGCACATCTCGCACATTTTCATTTTTATAATATATTTTTGTGTGCCATTGCTTTGCCAATCACACTCTCTAAATTTAATGATATATATATATATATATAATATATATATAGCGTATAAGAGATACATTTAGAAATACAGTACATAATATCGGAGTCATATGATATACTTTTGTATCCTCAAATCTTTCTTGTCATAAAAAAAAATATATTTCTTCTTGAATAATCACTGGACATTGACTAATATATACTAATAGTCTAATATATAGATTTTGGAGTTACCGAATTTTTAAAATCTAATTTCCCGTGAGTCTAAAGGAGAGGGAGAGATTAGCAATATTTATTTATTGAACACAGAATATAATTTGAAAATTTTGTTCTGACAATTATAAAAAGTTATAATTGTGTCTCTCTCTTTTACGCTTTAGACCCTAAAATAGTAGAGCATAGAATGAAGTAGATCCATTGTTTTGGCTTGTCACTAACAACTCTTTAATGCACAAAAAAACCAACACTGCTCCTATTATTTAGGGCCATGAGGTTCCTAGAAAAGGGACTTTCATTTTATTTAAATCACATACCTTATAAAACTTGTATGTATATAGCAGCTTTCACACCAAGATAATCACAAATGCTGGTTAGGAATAATGTAAGAATGCATGCATCCTTGATCAGGTCACACGATCTTTACACCACTTAATAAAAGCTGATTCATTCTTTCTTTAATAAACCAAGCTTCATCGAATTTTCTCAATTTCAAAAAAAATAAAGAAAAAAATCTGCAATACGTTTCAGAAATCGAGCTAAAACATTGTCTCAAAATATGCAATACAAATGCATAAAAATATGGGATGAGATAACACCCCATTAGAAGGCCATCTTTAGCCTCAATTCCTGAAAGTAATTTCGATGATTGAATACAGCTCTTCCATTCAGAGGGATGATTGAATATTGCTAATCTATCACTACCTGCGTCTTCTGTTTAAAGGCTGAAGTATGTTCCCCCAAAAGTGGATGAATGACCGACCATATACATTATGTTCGCCTGGGACACAAGTAAACACTACTTTCCAATGCATGCAAAACTTTCCTTGTTTCTTACCTTTTCCAGAGCTCGTCACCAAGGGGAAAAATAAAGAGGTAGGGGGCGGGGGCGGGGGCGGGAAACATCTTCCCAGAGCTCAAAGCAATTTCTAGGCTTACAACAATGAAAACTGTTCATTCAAACAGAATATCTAACAGAAAAGCAACATTTTTTTAAGAATATATATAAGCAAAATGAAGGAACTTAACACACTTCATAAAAACAGCCAAAGGCTTTTTTGTCAAAAAGAGATAAATGTATAATGGCCACATATTACTCCTTCCGAAGATCTATTCCCGCCTTCTTAGCAACAGCATCCAGGCCATTCTTCTCTATGGTTTTCAATGCCTTGGTTGATAACCGCAGTTTGACATAGCGCTTACCAGCTTCCCACCAGACCCTCTTGTACTGTAGGTTCACAAACTGCAACTTCTTTGTCTTATGATTTGAGAACGAAACCTTGTTTGCTCTGTTAGCCTTCTTCCCAGTGAAGGGACATATCCTACCTGAAGAAACAAGCCATTTGTTATGAGATTAGTTCTAACATAAGCCACTCAAATGGTTATCAATTTTAAACACTAATTAATGTTATAACAATCATCAGAAACAAAAAACAAAAGGCAACAATTGATAACACTTCCAATATTAAATCTCTTGATTAACATTAATATAAAGTTACTCAACTCATCTCAACCTTAATCCCGACAAAATTGGGATCAGCTCTGTGGATCCATTTACAACTATGCCAGTTTCTCTCTCTCTCTCTCTCTCTCTCTATCTCAGACACACACACACAAATTTTCCAACTAGCATTCCTTCCAAAGATTACCCTCTGGGTTGTTTGGATGTTGAGATAGTTTCATCTCATCTCATCCCATCCCATCTCATTATATCTCAACATCTAAACACCACTCAAACATACACTTTTCTTCAATTTCAAGTTTTCGACTTTTTCAACTAATCATTACAATTTTCCCAAACTTCCAAACAAAACACAAAAAATAATTCAACTTCTTCAAATCTCAAAACAAAAATTATATTAAAAAATTATATTCTAACAATATTTTAACTTTATAATATTTTTATTCAACTTTCTCTCTCTTTTCCCAAACCTCATAAAACATCATAACTCAAATAATTTTATTACTATTCACAAACGATGTCACTACTATTCACAAATTTCTCATGTCATCTCATTCACCAAACATCCCCCAGTCTAGTATGTTGCATATATCCTCTTTCACTAATTCTACTTAAATTTTATTTCACGCTCTGTACAGCCTCTTTCTTAAGTCCAAGTTGGATTAGAACGCTCTTCTTTATTGGCACATCCGTCGGTCTTTATTGCCCAACATCAAATTTCCGTTTCCCATATTTTTTTTCACTTAAAAGGGGGCAAAATCAATCGCCAGCTTCGAGTGAATAATCTTGTTCCTTATCTTTCCTAGAACTTACATTTACCTAAAATCAAATGAAATATAAGTTGAGAGGGAAAAAAAAAATTCTACCATGCAAACTATAAACATACATTACGGGACCCATCTCAAATCAAAACTAACTTGGGCATAACACTATCAAACTCGCACATCCCCCATTTTTTTACTTTCAACCCATAAATTATCAGCTGAAACATGAATCCATAAACAGCTAAACACAGGGCTCACAACAAAATAACATTGTTCTTCTATTTTCAAATTCCAGGTATGCAAATGTATGTGCTTGTATGAGAGTTGGAACAATAACTAATTGCTGTATGTAAGATTTCAGGGAAAACAAAGAAAGAGAATTCTTACGGGCAACAATAGGTTGAAGAAGATGAGGTGTGGAAGGGGTGAAGGGTTGGGCAGCGTCACGGTGGTTGTACGAGATTTTGAGGCCACCCAATTGCGAGGTCACGAACCCCAGCTCCGACACCGCCTTGGTCCTCCAAGACGGTACTGACAACGATCTCCGTAAATTACAACAATCTGTTCTACGTAAGCAAAAAGTGTTTCCAGAAAACACTCCCGACGTTGCCGATACCGCCGACGCCATTGCTTCGACCTCTTTCGAGGATGTTTTCGGGATACGAAGAGGTAATTTGCACTGAGGTCGGAATGGATAACGATAAACGATTGATTGTCAGATTACATTGGAGCCTCTTGTTCTTTTTTATCGGTGTGGGAACGCCTTAACGTGCACTGCGGATGTAGTGGATGTTAACCTGCTGGACAGTTTGTATGGGCCGCTGAGACGGATGCCCAGTCCACCAAGTGAACCCAGATCAGACTTCAATTTATTTAAGAACAATGCTATGGTTTTATAAGTACTTAAAAGTTATTTAAAATAGAGTAATGTTATTCACCACACTATCATTCTATTTTCATTCTACTATATAAAATGTAATATATTTATCACCATTATATGATAAAGAATCATCTAACAAAAAATCATTTAAGGACGATAAATGTGCCACATCTTATATAGTGGGATGAAAATTAGATGGTAGTGTGGTGTGTAGAATTTTCCATTAAAATATGATTGATATATCAACTAATTTTTTTTTTTAATTTTTTAAGAGAACAAAATCTCAATTTTATTGATTATCCTCACTTCTAGAGGAGAAAACACGTGGTTACAACTGAATACCTAGATTACATATCATCCTAAATTTTAAACCCAAGTATCAAAATGAACTGCAAGAACACAAAGGAAAACTGCTAACCTTAATCCAATAAGAATACCCAACAAATCAAAACACAAAAGTGCATGCTAACAAGACCTGCACTCAAAACAAGACAAAATAAACCATAATTTGTACAACAAACTGTACAACAAAAATGTTATCGATACTGTATAACTTGTAAACCTATTTGATCCATTCAAACAACTCTCATAATGTCTTTTGGAAGGGCTATATTTGGTATTAAATATATACTATGTACCTCTTGTGCCCAATTTAGCTAATTTGTCTATAACATGGTTTGTTTCCCTAAAAGAATAATAAAAACATACCACTATCGAACGAGCCGTCAATCTAGTCTCTTTCCAATATCACTTACTACACCAAACAACTTGCCCATCTTTCTCCCACCAATTAACCACTAGCTTAGAATCTGTTTCAACTTCTATGTGATTAATATTCATTTTAGCACATAAACTAAGACCATTAGATGTGGCTCTTAGGAGTGGTTTGGATTCAGAAATGAATTGAGATGAGTTGAGATGGTTTGTGAATAGTAGAATAAAAGTTGAATTATTTATTATATTTTATGTGAAAATTTAGAAAAGTTGTTTTAAATTTTGAAAAAAGTTGAATTGTTTATTATATTTTGTGTGAAAATTTGAGAAAGTTGTAATGATGAGATGAGATGAGTTGAAATGGATTGAGATAGGTTACCAATACAAACGAGGCCTTATTTCTGCAATGTTGTTTGAATTAATATCATAGAACCTAACAAAAGCAAAAATCATATGACCATTCTCATCTCGAAGAATCCATCCACCTCCACTTCGACCTGGATTGTCCAAACTACTGTCATCAATGTTAAGTTTAGCAAATCCATGAGTCGCACACATCCATTTCAATATCTGCATACTTTTTCTGGATAGACATCTTCAGTAAATCGAATTATTGTAAAATCACCTCATCTGAGCATTTGGTGAAGAGATTATTCATTTTTGTGTGAATGAGTTGGGCTAGAAAATTATTGATCTTGTAGCATACTTGCTCCCTAATTTGAGCAACCCTCTCCATTCTAGCTTTACATCTATATAACCACATAAACCAGCTTACTAATGAAGGAAGAATGCCAATCGCAACGTTGATTTGCGAAACTGCCTGAGCCTTAGATAGCCATTGCTAAATTTTACCATGCCCTGTATTAGTAGGAACAAGATTTAGACCCAATATTTCCTCGAACAAATTCCAAACAAAGGACGAAATCTCTGCCAAAAGTAACGAATGGTTTAAAGATTCACAGTCAGCCACTTGACAACATTCACATTTAGAGGCCATCGAAATATGCAACTTCAAAATATTCTGGTCAAAAGGCAGACTATTAAACATATATTTCCACATAAATATAGAAATTTTACTCAAAATTAATTTATGTTAGATCCATTTAGCCCACGATGCTTTTTCTTTAGGATCATGGTTGTCGTTCCAAGCTGAAGGGGTCGTAAAGTTGACATTCTACTCCGCTCTCCATATAGGAATAATATCAAGACCTGAAGAAAAATAAATTATTGTAACTTCAGTTCTTCACATATGGGACTCTCCACTATCTCCTGTATTTTCTTCCAGTTACCTATCAACCAATGTGACTAAAATGATAAATTCAACAATGAAGAACATCATTTTTTTCATTTAATATAACCGTAAGAGATGTTAATGTATCAAAATATATTTGATCATGTTGCAATTTCAAATGTCCCTTTATATATGAATTATATCATATTCGTCATCCTGGGTATATTTCCTAATGATGCTTGAAAAAAAAAAAAAAAGGGTTGTACCTGTGATTTTGTTTGCACCTAAATATTTGGATATTGTCAAATCTACAAACAAACTTCCGCAGATAATTATACGATTAAAATTATAACTAAATCTGGGAGAAAATCTCTTCAAGTAGGAGCAAGATCATATATATCCAAGATCATCCGCAGGATTATCATCACTAGTGCAATTCTATATATAAATTATCCACAAATTCATGTTCCATAAGAATTTTCAAATTCTAGCATTTACAGGCTAGCTCAAAAACTTGAAAAAAAGTTTGCTTGAATGAAAATTTTGATAGTAATTTTTTCACTAGAGTTTGGACTAGGGATTCATTTGTTTTTCCAGATGAGATGAAATAAGTTGAGACTAAAGTTAAAAAGTTGAATAAAATATTGTTATAATATATTTTTTAATATTATTTTTATTTTGAGATTTAAAAAAGTTGAATTGCTTATTTTATTTTGTATTGGAAGTTAGAAAAATTGTAATGATTAGATGAGATGTTTTCTAAAAACAAACGAGTCCGTGTTCTAGTACTGTTCTACCCAAACACTAAAGTTTATGTAAAAAAAAATATGCACAACTTCTATGGTCATGTCGAGAGAGGCCAAACCTGCCATATTCATTGTACTTTTAAGAGATCAAGAGTCGAGGTGCAGAGATCGAATAAGATACTTGTGGTGTTATAAGTTAAATTTAGTTGCTTTAAAGGTCTTGTAAGTGTTTCTAAATTAGTTATAATGCACAAAATTTCTATAGACTAAAATTTTAAGTGGTGACTTATACCTAAACATGTTTTAGATTTTGAAAACGTTTTTCAAATAAGTTTCTACTTCATTGTCAAAATATTTTGTTGGTTGTTTGATTGATTGATTATTGATTTAAATATTCTAATACATTTAGAAAACACCTATTCATCCCCCTTTTAAGTATATTTGGAATGATCTAAACTACAACGTACTGATTTTTCAGGCTGAAATCATGATTTGATCCTCTCGATCTTCAACGTCCCCTCATGGCAACCAAACTGAGGAAGACAAATCTTAACTGTTAGAAACCCTAAATTAATAATAATAACAACAACTGATAACTCTCGATAAATTGAACAAGAAGTGGCATGAATGGCACCAAAAGAAGAAAAAGATGATGCTACTACGACACGAGCTCGAACATTTCGGCAAAGAGTCTGACAGTGGGGTCGAGGAGCAAGATAGGTGCATGCATGTATGGAATCGTCAAGGCCGGGGTGAACAAGACTCGATCCTGAGCTATTTGCTTCCTCGATTAGGAGGGAATTAGATTCTCTTCCTGTTTGTCTCTAATTCCCACTCCTCCCACTCCTCCTAGCTTGCTTCAATGATTTTTTTTTTTTTTTCCCCTTTCAAATGTTTGAGGCCAATCATTTTTATTTTGAAAAATGAAAATCACATGTATGCATGCAACACTTTTTACAATCTTATATATAACATGTTTTAAATGAGGTACATTTTTTATAAAAATAACTTATAAAAATAACATTATTTTACATAACAGTGGCGGATCTACACATTGCTTGAGGGGGCCCAAAATTTTTTCAAAATTCCAAATAGCCCCTAAATTTTATTCATAATTTCATGTATATAGAAATTGGCCCTCCAAAAAATTTTATAATTTCGTTATTCTTATTTGCTTTCTAAAATTTTGTAAAATTTCAATATACATAGAAATATTTCTCTCTAGTTGTTTTCCTATAACCCCTAGATTTTGAATAATTTCTATATATTATCTATTTTCAAGGATGTGGCCACACTAAAATTAAATTAAAACTAGGATTAGGAGAAATAATAAACTATTAGCATTTATCTCAAAGTTTTTTTTTATTATAAAATATTAAGTTTCTTAATATAGAATCCAAAGTGAAAATACCAGAAAAATCTTTTAGATTGATGATCTATATGAAAAATAATATAGATGATTTATCCTCTGAACTTCATTGAGCAAGAAAAAGTTTATTTAAGGTCTTAGTTGTAGTATTTTATGCTTAATGTGACATCAAAATAGATAGATTTTAAATGAAATTTGATAAACTAGTTTAGATATAAGAATAAAAGATGGCATTCTAAAAGATCACTTGATAGTTCATACAAAAAAAATAATTTTTAAATATTTCATATTTACAAAAATAATAATGGATGAATATTATTCTATGAAATATTGTCGTGAAAAATCTAAAACAGGCATTAAGTTGTGTTTTAAAATTTTAATTTCTACGTTATATAGCAAATTATCGAGATTTAATTTTATATATACTTCATAATTTTGTAATATTTTTTCATTTTATATAAACATATTGTGCGATAGAAAAGTTATTCCTGAAGAAAAATTGCTGATTCTGTCACTGTTTACATAAATGTATAATTGTATAAAAAGTTGTAAAAAGATAGGTGCGTGTATTTTTATAACTCTTTTTCAAAAGAATTGAATCCATATATTGTCCAAAAGATCTATATTCTCCATGATGATATTTTGAGCTTTAGAATAGACATGTGAAAGAGAATTATGCCCAGCTTGACCATGGACACTAATTATCATACAATTAGCAATACTATAATTATTTATTTATTTTCAATTAATGCCGTTATTTCAAGTCGTAAATATATAGTGCTGATGTGACATATTTTTAATTTGTTAAATTTGCTTGTCAATACTTAAAAAATGAATGGTCACCTAAAATATGTCACATCAGCTTCTATAAATAAGACTAAAAGATAACATTAATATTACACGATATAAATCTCTAACTTAAAAATCGCCGGCATGATCTCTTGCGTGAGGAATCAAGTACTACTAGTCTAACATAGGATAAACTACTTGGATGCCGGCCAATGACTGGTCAGAAGCGCTGATCTTATTGTGAGGTTCTGAAAGTCTATTGAGTACAAAATTCAACGCACGTGCTATATATCTCTTTAGTTTTGTGGGGTTTAATCAACTATGCATGACCACAAACAAAGGAACAAGCTGTTGCCAACCAAAAAGATATCCTTCCTTTTGCTCTCTTATCATGCAGAATCAGCTTAATGCTGGAATATTTAGAGTACGTCTTGCACGTTGATTTCATGTCCCACGTTTAATCATGTGCGATGCAACCTCATGGATGCTCATAATAATAGTGCATGCATGGAATCCTATCCTTAATTTCTTTTTCATAATATATATAAAAAAATTGATTATTTGTGATCAATCATAATTTGCGAGTATTTACTGTCAAAATAAATATATTAATCTTGTCGTAAATCATTTATCATAAATACTCATTTTTATTGCAGTGATATAAATTAATATCTATCATATCTAATAATATATATATATATATATATATATATA